>PVKA01013408.1:0-55075 GCA_004027165.1 Ctenomys sociabilis | reverse complement strand
GGTGGCGCATGCCTGTAATCCCAGCACTAGGGAGGCTGAGGCAGGAGGATTGTTGTGAGTTCGAGACCAGCCTAAGCTACAAAGTGAGCTTAAGGCCAGCCTGAACTGCATAGTGAGACCCTGTCTCAAAAAGACAAGAAAAAAAGAAAAAAAAAAAAAAGATTCTATCTGGAACACAGGAGGACAGGCCTGAAGCCACCGAGTGCAGGACCACTCTGCTCACAGGGTCTTCGGAGCCAGCAGCCCAGCCAGCTGCTCTCATGGATAAGAGTCTGAGGGTGCTGCCCAGCTGGGGACCTAGGAGGGCAAATGGCATCAGGAATCAGAGCACAGAGACATCCCCAAAAGGCTTGGGCACAAAAATGACATTCTGTATGGAGCTTCAGGGTTCTGGGGCTCGGTTCTGCCCAGCCAACAGAGAGACCTTTCACCAGGCCTCTGGAGACACGTGAGAAAGAGGGTAAAGCAGCGCCTTTCAAAGGAGAATGCTCAGCCATCAGCAAAAGTGGGCTTTTTAAAATATATATAAATTTAATCAATTTTTGTGGTTTTAATAAAAGCAAAAGATTTTGTGGTTTTCCCTCAAATTTTTCACCATTTTCTATAAAAACAAAAGCCAACATTTGAAACCATTTTTCTCCCCAATGAAAGTGGCAGTGTTTTTCTCAGGCCCAAGTCCTTGGATAAATATCTGTGCAGTGCGCCAAGTTGTGATCATTCTGTTGTGCCCAGAGGAAGTGCCACGCTGTCCCTGCCACTGGTCCCACCTGCTGCCAGTTGTACAGCTCGGCCCACTCCACACGCCTTGGGCAGAGAACTCCACACAAAAATAGCTCTTTCTTCTCTTCATAGGTTATGTAGAGGGGGGCTGTGTTGCTTTGCAGGGAATCAGGTCACGAAGCCTCATAGTGGTACCTCCACTCAGGCTTTGTGGTTGGCAAGCCACATGCACACACCCAAGGTGGCCACCAGGGCCAAGACCCCTGAGGGGCCTGGCTCCAGCCCTTGATGTACAGATGAAGACCCCAAGGCCAGCAGAGGCCAAGGCCCTCCCCAGGCCAGAGGTAACTGACAGAGCTGAGGTTCAAATCCAGTCATTGTTCCACCATCTTCTGCAGTGTTCATCTTTTCTCATTAAAACTTGTTTCTAACCAGCTCCTAGTTCCTGGAACAAAATTACCTGTGCATTCCAGGAAACTTTACTACTGTTCAACTGCTTAGAGCCAGAATGATCCTTGAAAGACTCCTTGCTAGGTGTGGTGATGCACCCCTGTAATCACAGTACTCAGAAGGCTGAGGCAGGAGAACCACTACAAGTTCAAAGCCAGCCTGGGCTACAAAGCGAGTTCAAGAACAGCCTCAGGTGCATAGTGTGACAACCTGTCTCAGAAAAAACCCTCCAGACTCACATCAAATATTCCTTTACAGGTTGGGATCAAGAATGTTTCCAGGACAAAGGCCAGCAAGATAGCCCAGCAGACTAAGGTCTGCTTAAGCGATCACAGGCTGCGCCGGCCCCACCCCTGGGTGCACTGAGCCAGCAGTTGAATCCAGGCATGGTGGCACTCACCTGTAATCCCAGCGCTGGGGAGTCTGCAAACAGGAGGATCACTACGAGTCCAAGCTGCGTAGTGAGATCCCGCACATAACATGACGAGCGTTCTGGGGACTTCTGAGAGCTCACAGCTGGTGAAGCAGCCAGGCCAGAGCCCTCTTGTGGACCTCTGCTCCCATGTTTAACCTTGAGAACAATGTAGTTGTCCTGCTCCTGGCCCTGAGCAGGAGGCCCATAGCTGAGCGCGTCTCCGTTGCCAGAACCCTCACCAGCCTGGAGTTCTGGGCACAGTTTCCATCTTTGCCCCTTTCCTGCCTCCACTCTTTCCTGTTACTCTGGATTAAGACTTTTCATGCTTTATATTTTAAGTAAAACACTTTCTTTGTTTTCTGAAAATGAATGAAGAATTAATAGTAAAATAAATATTCTCTCAGATCTCAAACCAAAACAAGTGACAAATTACCCCATTCCAGATAGCCAATTGCAAGGGAAATTCAAAAGCAAATACAAAAATAACTTTTAAAAAGCGCCAGCAGAAGAAAACCAACATGTTAATGGCCCATCCTCGAGGAAACCACAGAGCTGTTGTTGCAGGTCTCCTCTCTTCCACTCCCTACGGAGGCCACGCAGGAAGCCTCTCTAATCCCAGATCTCCTGGACACATCCCTGCTTCCCCACGCAGCTGAAACTGGGGAGACCCCAGATTCTAGGCTGGCCATGAACTTACAATATATCCCAGCTTGTTTTTAAACTTGTGGGGATCTTCCTGTCTCAGCCTCCCAAGTGCTGGCATTCCAGGCCTGTGACACTGCACCCAGCAGATTTAAGAACTTAGATCATCCACAAACACAAGGCTTTTTTCCCATACAAACCTAAAAGCTAAACTAAAAGAAAACTAGGCCTGTTTCTAGCAGTAGGAATAAGTTCTGTGTGTGTGTGTGTGTGTGTGTGTGTGTGTGTGTGTGTGTGTGTGTGTGTATAGAGGTAGGTAGTAGGTATCTGGATTAAAACAAGAAAAATCTCTGAAACCTTTAAAGTTAAAATCCATTTAGGAAATTATTGGTAAAACAAGCTATTGCACCTACTGGTTCAACACACACTTTATGATTCCATAAATACTCGGCTGGAGGCCAGGGAGATAGCTCAGTGGCATAAGTGCCTGCCTGACAAGCACAAGGTCCTGAGTTCAATCCATGGTACAAAAAAGAAAACCTCAGCCAGAGCCTTGCTGGCATAGGAGAGAAGACAAACAAAACAAATCTGTGGGGGCTAAGGAAGTCCCACATCCAACCAAGGAAGCTTGTGTGTGGGAGAGATACACACACCTCAACATAAAGCCTACACTGCTTGATGCTGAAAAAGAAGAGCCCAACTCTTGATCACCGGCTTCTTTTCTAACACAGAGAAAGGAAAGCTCTGTTTCCCCACCCGAGCCTCTGACCCACCCCACAGCACTGATGCCTGTCTGCCAGCATCTGGGGGGCTGGGCATCACAAAGCCCCCTGGGCCTGGCTTGGTCCCTGCCAGCCACAGCCAGCTTCCGGTCCCCACAGCCTGGTGGGGGCTGCAACATTAGTGCACTGTGTGCTTGGGAGGGAAATTGATTTAAATATGTCGAGGACGTCTCAGTGGTAAAAGTGAGTGGATTTTTTTAAAGGAAAATTTTATTGGGAATATTTTTCCCCTTAGGTGTGAAATTTGGCAGGAACTGCATTCTCTGACGGACTGTTGAAGACTTGGTTAATTAGAAATGAGCTTTTGGTCCAAGGTAAACATCTTGAGCCTGCTAAGTCTTCTTAGGATGTTTGTCTGAAATGCTTCTGAAAATAGTATAGCTTTCTATAAAGAAATATTAACTGGTGCTCATAGATGGAGCTGACTATGTCCTAACTCAACCCTTCTAAATTGGTATTAGATGAAGGATTAGTCTCCAATTTTATTTGAAAATCCCAAGAGGGAAAGTAGCTCCAACCACCACCTTCTTATCTGTTTCTCTGAAATCTGGCCTGTAGGCTGACAGCAGAGCCTCTTCCCAAACCAGGGTGGAGGGAGGTCGTTAGCCAGGTCCCCATGGTCAGCTAATCCTCTGCTGTTTGTCCACATACCTCCAGCCGGCAGGTGGAGACAGACAGCAGCCTACAGCTGTGTCCTGGAGATATTAATGCCTTCCGGAGCATGGGGCACCTGTGGCTGGGCCTGCACCCTGAGAGGACCACACCTTCTCAGCAGGGCTTCCTTCACTCTTTTCTGGGGGCCAGGGAGATAGTAGAATAAGTGCTCACTCTTTTCCAAGTCTCCAGGTTAAGAAGCGCAGCATGGAGAGTGCACTGGACAAGCTGTGGACCCATGAGGAAGCCACATACCTCTGCTGATGCCCTCTGGAGCCCGCACTAGCTGCCCTGCGCTCAGGTGAGCAGGACCCTTAGGCCCCAGGCAAGTGAGGGCAGCCCTGAGCCGTCAACCATGTGACTACTGCCTCTCTCCCTTGGGTCAGATGCCCCTGGGGGAAGCCAAGAAGAAGCACCGCCCTCAACTCCACTGGACCTAGACCTGAGGGAGGGAGGGCAAGTCGCCATGTGAGAAGTTATGGGGTGAGGACCTTGGGAAGAGGACCTCAGGGTGCTGTGCAGGAGGCGAGGGCCCCGCAGGACATCACCAGGAAAAATCCAGATACAGAGGGCCCTTGACTCAGGCTGCAGCTCTAGCTGCCAGCCGAAGGCTCAGGCACCTCCACACAGCTTTCCATGCTGCCCTCCCGTACACAACAGGTCTCAGTGTCCTCACAGAGACACTGGCCCAGGATTTCTCAGTTGACCCCATGAGGAAAGAACGTGATAATTTTCCTTCCAGAACTCTCTAAGGGCTAAATCTTTATCTGAGACAATCTGGAAGCACAAGCACTGGCTTCCGGGTCATAACTCAAGACTTTGGTCCTAAGTTAAAAATAAACGTCCTGCTTTCACCCACATTGTTCGGGTGTCAGTCTGGTTGTGACTCGAGTTCCACTCAGCCCTTCTAGAAGGGAATCCATAGACTCTGGGGAGAAGTGAAAGATACAGTCCCCACTGCAGCTGAGCTGGGGAAGACAGTAGAGCAGGACGTTCTCTGCCATGCCCTTTCCAAATCCCGTAACACCCCAAGTTTGAGAGCCTCCCCAGAGAGATCGCACACACTGCGGCAATGGGAATCCGTGTAGCTACCATGGAAAATGGGGTAGAGGTCGGAGGCACGAAACGCAACTCTCGCAGGTGCTACTGGGCACATATCTGGGGAGCGCAGGCCAGGCACTGAGATGCAGCTGTGCCTTGCTCACAGCTGCATGTCCCCAGCATCAAGGATGCAGGATTGGTCCAAGGGTGGGCACAGCCACACGGCAGAGATAGCACATGCTTGCACCGTGGAATACTACAACAAAGGAAACCCGTCACTTCTTCAGTTCTCTCCCATTTGATTTCTACATTATTCGAAGCCCACATTATTCAAAGTCCGCATTCGCAGCACATGGCAGCACACTCCCCATGGGAGTCCTCACGCACACAGCACATTCAGGTCTCTCTCATCCGCTTCAGGTCCACTCCTTCCCCCTCCCCAGCCTTTGGTCCCCTTCCCATTCATTCAAGCTCCCAACTTCTTGTCTGCCTTTTATTTTGCACTTCACTTATACTTTGAGTTTCTCATCTAAGAGAAATCGTGCAATACTTTAGCTCGCGCATCTGGTTTATTTCACTTCAGGTGACGGTCTCAAGGTGCATCCATATTCTTGAGGATGACATTTGTTTACCTTTCTTTCTGGCAGAGCAGCATTCTACTGCGTGTGAACAGCACACTCTCTTTGCCTGCTCGCCCACTGACCGACACCTAGACCACATCCAAATTTAGTTCTGGTGAACTGCACCACTGTAAACACACGAGTGCACGGGTCACTCCATGATGTCTCTCATTCTTTCAGGAAGACACCTCAAAGGGGAACAGGAGGGTCACATGGAATTTCCACTTTTAGTTTTTCAAAGAGTCCACACTGAAGCAATCCTGTCATTTGTGACAGCATAGGGAACCCTGGAAGATGTTATGTTAGGTCCACGAGCCACCCACAGAAAGGCAAGCATCGCTGACCATGCTTCTGTGTGGAATATATACAGTGGGGCTCCTGAAAGGGCCAACCAGGGGTGGGGTGGGCACTGGTCAAAGACCCACTATTTTAGCTGCCCAGGAAAACAGCTTTGAGGGGCCTACTGTCCCATGCCACCATAGCGCACCTCTGCACAGCGTCACACCACAATCACAAGGAGCTATGTGCTCAGTATACTGTGAGGCCCACAGCTGCTAAGGGAACCCATCTGAAGCTTTCTCGCTGTGTGCATGAGGAAATTCAGGCATCCTCCAACTTGACGGAGCCACTCTACGCATACTCGTACCCCAAAACGCTGCTCCACAGACAATTTTACTTGTCCACTTAGGTAAACATTTCAAGTCTCCTCCCAGTGGCACCAAAGAACTCCCATGTGGTCATGAAACTGCCCATTGTCCTGACGGTGGTGGCAGTAAGAGGAGCTTCCCCCAGAGATCACGCGCACAGAAACACACGCATGCATACATGCATGCGCACGCGCGCTCACACACACACACACACACACACACAGGAACACACACATACACACATGGAATCTGAGCAGGGTCTGGAGTCTGGTGCTGTCCCAACGTCAATTTCCTGGCCTTGCTGCTTTACTGCTGCTAAGTGAGACGCTACCATTGCTGGGAGCCGGGAAGGCCTGGGAGACCTTGCACACTGTTTTTGCAGCTTCCTGTGACTCTAATCACGCCCAAAGCAATGGTGAGAAGCAGAAGCCACCCCTTCCCAATTTCCGCTGCCCCAGTAGGTTTTCCTCTGTGAACCGGGGTGTGCTGTTCGTAAGGTATAACACACCTAAAATCACGTCGGCAAGGAGGCAGCTGAGCCACCAGGATCAGGCTGTGCTCCAGGAGGCCCCAGAGGAAAGCTGGTCAGGAAAGGTCCCAAAGCTGGGGCTTTGGAAGGCTCCCCTAGGAGATTGGACCCTGTGCTTGGCCTTACTTTCTGGTCAGCACTGTGCTTAGCACCTCATGGATGCCAACAACTTCAGTAAATGAGGACTTTAGGACAGCCATGGTGACTCCCAGGATGGAGAACCACTGGGAAGGGACCTGGGCAGCACTGGTGGGTGCCCGAGGGCTCGGTCATGGCAGACACCAGTGGGTATCTGCCTGCTCAGGCCTGGGCCCACCTAGCCACTCCTCTAGACCGGAGATTGTCCCAGATAAAACCAGCCTGTTTCTGTGGCTGTGAGGCTGTGGCCTTGCCCAGGGCCCAGGAGGGATGAAGCCAACCTACTGTGCTCACTGCTCTTCTGATCGATACAGTAGCTTAGCTCTGGGCTCTCGGCTTCTCCGACTCATCAGCAGTGAGGGCCTCGGGGAGAGGAGCCAAGCTCAGGTCACGTAGATGGGGCCTTGGTGTGGGCTCTGCGCACCACAGGCATGGGGAGCCCATGGCGTGGCAGCAACTCCTGCGACCCAGGCAACTTGAACAGAAGGTTCTGGGCAGCCCAGGCCTCTGCACTCCAGCTAGTGTGGCACATCTCACCAGTCACCAGGAACAGAAGCAAAAAGCCACCTGGGTTACAGATAATGAAGTGAGAAAGTCTAAAACTTTCATTCACATACCTGTTCCCCCTCCTAGGCATCTGTCCAAAAATGTCCAAGACACGTTACAGCGATTTGTGCACACCCATGTCTATAGCAACAAAACTCACAATAGCACAGTCTTGGAAGCAGCCTACCCATCACATGAGTAAACAAAGTGTGGTGTTCACACATGGAGCCCTGCTCCACCATCTAGAAGGGCACACCTGAGTCACTTACAGGAAAACGGGTCACCTTGCGACCACACTGTTAAGTGAGACCAGCCAGACACCACGCTGAAATGTCCCATGGCTTCTCTTCTATGAGAACCCAAAGTGTAAACAGATTGAAGAATAAAACAAAAGATGGGAAACAGGGCGAGAAAGGGACAGAGAGATGGGCAGGGTAAGGGAGAGGTGAGGAAAGGGAGGGAAAAGAATGACGCATTACATGCGTGCTCCAGCTCCCCATGGTCAATAGAATCATTACGTACTGCAAAGTACTAATAAAAAATGAAAAAACAAATAAATAGAAAAGTTTAATTAACAATGAGATATTTGCCAAAAATAAATTAAATGTACACTTAGACAAACTCCGTTCAGATTGAACCCTTCATAATCTGGCAGATTTTGAATGCTGAGCTACTTTTCTCTCCTCCTCCGAGCACCCTCAGCCACTTGCAAGGGCACAGGCTCCATGACACTGACAGCTGCCACAAAGAAGCCTCTGGGCTGAGGTCATGATGAGAAGGGTCTTCCTGCCCCAAGGCCCAGGCCAGCAGCACACCCTGGCCATACAATGACTGGAACATTGCCACTGTGCCCTTGAAGACAGGAAGCATGGAGCTCCGTGGTAAGCAAGGTGGGGTGGCCACAGCGCTGTTCAGAGCTGCCGCAGCACTTCAGGATCAGCGTGGGCTACCCAGGAGGCCTGAGCAAGTCAGCCAGTGACTCTGCATGTTGCTTTGCTTCTGTGGAATGTTTCTCAGGACATATGGGAGAGCATTCACCAAGAAAACTTAAGAAAGGGGCTCATGTGAGAGGCCATGTTCTGTGTCAGCCCATCCTGTGTCATTCTGGAAACACCCAGATGACGGGGCCAGTGCATCAGGGTTGGAGAGGTGAGCAAGCCACAGAGGATTGGAGATGGGGGACACAAGGAGGGGCGCATAAGGAGGGGTGCAGTCAGAGCACAAGGAGAGACTCTCAAAAACTGGACCAAAGTGTGGGGTGGGGGCTGAGGAAAGAGTAAAGAAGCGTTACGTACATGGTCAGCTCCCATGAGGCGTGCAGTGGTTACCACTGCAAACTGTCCTAATAAAAATAAATTTTAAATGGTCTATTAATTTAAAAAAATAAAATATTTCCTATTCCATTCAGAACCTCACACTACTGAGAGCTAGTTCACTTGCAAATAAGATGCGTATCCAGAGGCCTCAGCCCACCCGCCTGTGACAGGTCCCAGGACAGGGTGGGAAAAGGACCCCAAGAGGACATCTGGAATAGCCTCAGTTCCCCCTCACAAAACCTCCCTCTCACGCTGAGCCTCGGACCCCCACTTTATGCAGCTAGGCCAGCCTCATCTCTGCCTTTCTCCTGTGTCCCTGCGACACTTTGCTCCAGTCGAGAATCAGACAGTGCCAACATTGATGCAGAAAAATGGTTTGCAGCATTACCTCCCTGGAGCACTTGGCCTCAAATGAAAGTCTGGTACACACTCCCGCTGCCGAAGGACAGGAAATGGAATCCTTTGCTGAATGTATTTCTAGCTTTTATAAGGCAGTGTTTGTGGAAATGTGTCAACTTCTCAGCAGAAGCCCAAGCTGAAAAGAGCCCTGCCCACGCCAAGCCAGACCAGCACCCAGGGTGCCGGGAAGGACGCTGGGCCCGGCGCCGGGCTCTTGGTGATCAGGTGAAGCTCTTGGGAACTTTTCATCTCAGCTTTAAAAAGATCAAGCAAGAAAAACACAGGGCCAGAGCAAGCAGCAGAGAAAGGTTGGTCAGAAGACAGGAGCTGGGGCTAGCTGTCCCTACAAAGCCTCATATAGTCTAGCTGGGGCCTTTTCTGAGGTGTGATCCTGGGATTAAGGGTGTGTAATTACTAAATTATTCCACTACTTGCCTTGATGCCCACCCAAAGCCCAGTAGCTTAAAAGGAGTATAAAAGGGGCAGAGAGAAGCTGCTCTTGTTGCTGGCGGGCAGCTTGCTTGGTTTGCTGCCTTCTGCCTGCCATGAATGGTTTCTCTTTGGTGCCTCTCAGCCTTGGAGCCAGCTGACTATGAGCAGAAACCTCTGCAAGCTGTGAGCTAAGTAACCCTTTCCTCATTCTGAGGTGCACTGAGGTGGGGAGCCATTCTGTCTCGCCAGTGAAAAAAGTCACTAAGCCAATGGGTCACTTACGCCCTAGACCCAAAATCACTACCACAAACTATCACTGCTGCCCCCACCACATTGTGCCAATGTTTAGAACCCCCAGCTTCTGCTCCCCTTCCTCTTCCCTCCCTCCCTGTCCCCCTCCCTTACTATCTCCCTCCCTATCTACCAGTATGGCCTTATTTACTCCACCGTGGGTTGAGCTGTGCTACAGATCACATCTTGATGTCCCCCCAAGGCCTCATGGGTCACACAAGGACCTTGGAAAGGTGATCAGACTATAGGGCTTGAGAATCAACTGCTGCTAGCGGGCAGGGCCTGCTGGGCAGAGGCAGCCATGGGACCTGGCCAGGAAGGTGCCATCTCCCACCCAGTTCCTTCAATCCTTCTCTGGCTCTTGTCTGCAGCTCTGTGAGCAGCTCTCCTCTGCCAGGCCCTTGTGTAACGCCATCCTGCCTTGGAGCCAGCTGACCATGGAGGACTAAAACTTCTACAACTTCTGAGCCGACAGAAACCTCTCCTCCTTGAAATTGTAGATGTCAGATACCATGTCTCAATAGTGAGGGAAATTTCATCCCCAAAATAGTTATGCTCATGTCCTGGGCTTTAAAGAGCTTGAGTGAAAGGAACACATTTGGAAATGCAGAAATAGGGCATTTGGAGATAGGGAACTCGTAGCTGCCTCAAGTGAAAGCCCACTTACAGGGAAGAAGGAGGCCCCGATCCACTGACAGGTGACCTTACAAGAGGAGGCAATGCAGGTGCAGGTGAGCTGTGAGGCCACGCAAAGACAAGAGAGACTGCAGCCATGCAGCCCCAAGCCAAGGGACATCAAGGATACTAGTGGCTACAGAAGACCAGGACATAGGACAGCTCTTCCCCTGTGGGCTTCAGAAGGCCAGTGGCCCTGCCAACACCTTCGACTAGAACTTCCAACCTTCCACATCAAGATGGTAGATTTTAGGTCCCCATCTTCAGGACCTTGTTACTGCAGCCCCAGGACACAGATTCACCATGCAAGCTCTTTACTGATGCTCAGGGTGCTCCAGGCCTGGCCCTTTCCAGCCTTGCCCCTGGGTGCAGAAGCCCTGCTCCTGGCAGCATGGGAAGGAAGCTCCTGACGCTGGGCTTGAGGGCCAAGAAGCAGGGTCAGGAAGATGCTGCCTATGCCTCCCAACACATCCCCTCCCCCCCACCACAAAGCCCACAGCGCCACCCAGGGTGCCATCTGAGTGGGAAAGGAGCCACCCATTCCTCACTGGACTGTAACAACCAGAAGCCAGGCCCACTGGCACCTCAGTTCCAGACATAGTCAGGCACCACACACTGATATTTCAGGTCTGACCCCCACAGAGGATGGTGGCCCCATAAGTGACACAGAGCTGGCTTAGCTGGTCCAGCATAGCCACGGTGACTGCACAGGGACAGAAACGCTGCCAGTTGCATTTCCCAGTGCCCACCCTCATGCTCAGGGCCACAACTGTACGTGCACTCTATGCCGCCTGCACACACCCTTCCATAGAAGCACCATTCTTGGGCAGGCACGGGATGCACACACCTGCCATCTCAGCACCTGGGGGACCACAGCAGGAGCACTGCTGTGAGTCAGAGGCCAGCCTGAAGTACATAGCCAGACCCTGTCTCATCCAAACCAAAAAAAAATCATAAATGTACTACATAGAAACCCTGATGTATACCACACACATAAATCCTAAAGCTCTGGGGGGGGGGGCGGGTATGTGTGCACTCATCGGGATCATATTCCCCAAAGAAAAATTACAGATCTTAATTTGTTTGGAGGAAAAAAAAACACAAATCCTGAAGGTGGGCTCCAGATGATCCTATGGAGCAGCCGACCCAAGAGGATTTATGAACACATGGTGGGCGGAGTTTATACAAGACATGTTCCTGGCAAACTCACGTGTTTCAAAATTATTTTTAATTAATTTCAATAATAAAAGAAAAAGTCATTGAGTAATTAAATTCCCTGCCTCTAAGCATTTTCAGCTAAACAGATCCATTTGTTTTACAACTGACTCAATGGACATTCCTAGGACCAAACCTGAGGCCTGCGCCAGTAACCTGGGCCTCAGGCCACAGAGCTGCTGCTGAGCTCTGTCCCGGTCCCAGGCAGGGGACATTACTCACTGTGGGTTCTGCCGGGGCCACTGGCCACTTGATACAAAGTAGCCTATAGGATGAGAGGTCAGGGTTTGCGGCCTACCACCTGCTGTCCTCTCCCTTGGCCTCGCTTTCCTCAGCAGGAGAGCGTGGACAGTCTTCAGGAAAAGGGCAGCTCACCCCAGGGCCAAGCCACACCCAGGCCCACACAGCGTCTTCACACTGATGAGGGCAGCTTCCACTGGGTGCTCCCTCCACTCCATGTGCACATACATTGTACCCCAGGACCCTTTGAGGACCCTAACAGTTACCAGTGTTACTCTCCCCTTACACAGACAGGGAGACCAAGGCATAGTGTGTGGAAAAACTGGGATTTCAACCCAGGCAGTTGGCCTCCAAGCCCACTGTCCACCCCACTCCCATGAAACGCAGATCTTCTGCAGAGGAAGAAACAGTGTGAGTGCCACCTCCTGCCCGAGACCCACAGGAACTGATGCTGGGAGCATTCTGCCCACACCACAAGCTTGCAGCTCCAGGGCTCTGAGGTGGTGAGCAGCCTTGGCAAGCCTGGGCCTGGCCACTCACACTGTGTGACCTGGGTGGGTCATGGGCCTCTCTTGAGCTCTAGATAGCCACAGTTCCTACCTCTGGGACCACCGTGAGGAGTAGGGAAACCTTGTATAAGTGTGCCAGCGCCCAGGACCAAGAGACACTGCTTGGTGCTCTGCACCCTCCCATCGGCTCTGCCACTGGGAAGCAGGATAAACGGAGTGAGGGGAGGGCACAGTGAGCAGTCCAGACCCAGGTAGGGGAGCCCCACTCCCTGCAGGGCACCAGCCGGCAACTCCTGCTGAGGCCCTGGACCCACCATCCCCTGAGGCTCCGCTGCACTGAGCAGATGCAGTGCTCCACGCCTAGGCCCGGGGCACCAGTGTCCTGCAAGGGCTCACTTTCCCCAGAGCAGCCCTGGTCCAGGCACAGAGGGTAACAGTGTCTCCTGGGCCAGGTTCCCAAGGAGGAAAGGCAGGGAGCCCTGTGGGACAGCAACCGGCTGTGCCTTGATCGCAGACCTAAGGGCACTGCCATGGGGAACAGACAGGTCATGGCCCCCAAACTCCCCCTAGGCTCAGGGTCTGGCATGAGCTGCTTTCTGGCCACCACCCCTTCCCCTCTGTGCCTGGCTGGCGCCTTCCTCCTCAGATTCAAAGGCCTGGACAACCAGGGACAAGCCCTCTCCAGACAGCAGTCCCTCCTCCCCACAGCTGAGGATTCCTGTTCACATGCCCTGGACTCTGCTCTTCCCCACTGTCTGTCTCCCCACTGGACACAGGGCCTGCCACAGCAGGCTCTCTGGGGCTGCCAGCTCTGAGGCAGTCTGCCCAAATGTCCACAGGATGTTGCCAGAAGGAAAACAAATATGCAAGGCCACTCCAGTGGAGAGGACATTAAGCTCAGAGGCACTAAGCCCCACTAGGACACAATATGGCCTTTGAGCCAGGCATAGCGGCGCACACATGTCATCCCAGCATGCAGGAGGCTGAGGCAGAAGGATCGTTGAGAATCTGAGGCCAGACTGGATTACAAAGTAAGTTAAAGGCCAGTCTGAACTGCATAGTGAGACCCTTTCTGAAAAGAACCCTCCAGGGCTGGCAAGATAGCACAGCAGACTAAGTGCCTGCTTAGGCAAGTGCAGGGACTGGTGTTCAACCCCTGGCACTATAGGCTATACCAGCCCTGTCCCCGGGTGCACTGAGCCAGACACGGAGACCAGGCATAGTGGCATGCACCTATAATCCCAGCACTGGAGTGGCTGAAAACAGGAGGATCTCTATGAGTCTCAGCTGAATAGTGAGACCCTGTACCAAATGTATAAACAAAAAAAGAAGCCTGCAAAAGTAAAAAATAAATTTAAAAAGTGGATTTGACCCTTTTTTCTGTTCTTTTTCCCACATTTAGAAACTGAGGCACAGCAAGTTCAACAAAAACTGAGTTCTTTTTTGGAAAAAAAAGGTTTTCAGTGACTGATGTATTTAATTAGCATCAAAAATATAGGTACAGTATACATAAAACTACTAATCCACATGTGTGCAAATTTGCCTCTAAGGACAACTTAGTAACTTTATGATACACTTTCAATATTTCCCCATTGTTCCAAAGTAATATTTTCTGCTATTAAAATACATAATAAAGTTCTCAAGGAAAAAAAAAAAACAGGGTCACCCCAGGCAAATAAAAGAAACTAATAACTTTATAACCACCTTTCCTTTGTCTTCAGCAAAAGAAAAGTTTGAAATTAATTTCACCTCCTTGATTAAAAAAATACACAGGATAGTCACAGGTGGCTTTAACTGGGCTTGGGCCTGGCCTACCCCGTCACCTTCCCGTCCTCAGAACTGAGACCACGGCGCCCCCCCTTGGGAGGACCCAGCCACTGTCTGTGCAGTCAGAAAGGCAGTGGCGTGGTGTGGACCTGCAGACCACAGAGCAGCTCACATTCTGTGGCAGCCTCATGTAGGCACCCTGACCGTCCCCGTTGTGGGCATTAGGGATGGCCAGACACTGTGCTCTGAGGGCTGTCATCCCTTGGTCTGCCTTTTGGAGCACAGTGAACACTATAAACATCTCATTCTCAGACCTGATATCTGCCATTTCTGTGGCCATTATTCCCACAAGAGGCAATAAGGCCCTTTGCAAAGGACAGCCCAGGGCCCCCCTAAGGCCGCTGACACCTGAGCCAGGGAGCCCAGAACACCCCAATGGGTTGTGAAGACATCGCGAACCCCCCGGAGCTTCTGGGCCTGGGAGCTGGGGCCTCTGTAGAAGGTGGGGCAGAGCCCCCATGGAAAGACTTTGGCTATGCCAACCTCGCCACACACTGGGCAACCCTGGGCAGGCAGCTGGATCCCTGTGCCTCAAATCCCTCATCTGTAAAGAAGGTGGATGCCTGCCACAAGCATTCAAGGGGCTCAGGGGAAGCAGGAGCTGCAGTCAAATTGCAAGAAGATGCAGAGGCCTGTGGTCTTGAGGAATAGGGGATACAGCAGACACAGGCACCCAGTGAACACTCCAGACCCTGGCTGCAGAGCACTGGAGAAGCACCAGGCCTCAAGATGCACCTGCAGTGGAAACCACATGCTGGGATTCAAAGCCCCAGCACAAGGAAGCAAGTGAGCCTCTCACTGACATTTCAAATGCTGATTCTGCGCTGTGCCACACCCAATAAAACACATTACTCACCTGAGCTTCACTTTACTCTATAACACTGCTGCTGGAAAATTTTCCCTCACATGTGTAGCCTGCTTGGCTTCTACTGGACATTGACACTGGCTTGAAAAGACCATGGACTTGCACACTGCGATGTCCCTGGGGACCCCATCAAGGCCCCACTCTCCATGCACAAATGTGAACAGCTTCCATTAGCACTGCCTAGAAACAGCACCGCCACACAGCTGTGCCCTGGGTGTCTCCCCACTTCATCTCTCGCCCCCCCCCACCCAGTCCTGCAAGGCCCAGGGCTCTCTCATGCTCTGCCTGGGGAAAAACTGAGGCAGCTAAACACAAAGCAGGAAGAGCAGACGGCCCTTGCTGTGGTCAGTTAAGAAGCACACTCAGAGACCAGCACAAGGCCAGGGAGATAGCTCAGTAGAATAAGTGCTTGCCATGCCCCCAGGATGAGGTCCAGGGCTATTCCTGGCCCTTGCCCACCACAGTGTGACTCAATAGAATAAGTGCTTGCCTGGCAAGCACAAGGTCCTTAGTTTGATCCCTGGTACCACAGGAAAAAAAAAGACAAGCACGGGTTCAAGAGGCTTCCTTAGAACTTACTTCAGGGCCCAGAGAACTTGCTCCCATCAGAGAGCAGAGCAGAGGGGAAGCAGGTAAAGGAGAGAGGGAAGTGACCAGAGGCAGGGTGGATGCAGGAGGAAGAACAGGGCCAGGCCAGCAGAAGTGCGACAGGGCAGCTGAGGGGCCGCAGGGTCTCCACATTTGGAAGTAATTATTTCAACATTTTGCACCTTTCATATCAGCAGAGAGCAATTTCCAGTTCCAAATACTCTACGCCCCCAGTGGAAGCGCCACAAGCCTCTGCACAGGCTGCTGAGGGGCTTTCAGCATCAGCTACACAAGCCGCACAGGAGGACACCCTGGCCTGGCTGGAGAGTGCACCATCCCTTGGGGTCGCCCATGAGCTGCCCGGTCACTGAGCAGGAACCAGGGACCACTTGCATCCTGCACCAGCCAACAGTCACACTGTGGTGGGCAAGGGCCAAGAATAGCCCTGGACCTCATCCTGGGGCATGGCCAAGCCAAAAGCCTGAGCCCTTTTTGAGGAGGGGGAAGCCAGGCACAGCTCTGAGCTGCAGACACCTTGTCAGAAGCAGTGGGAGCGGCCAGCTTAGCAGAACAGGGTCCAGCATTGCACACCACCAGCAGGAACCATTCTGCTTCTGCCTAGCCAGAGGCCTGGGTAGCAGCCACCCAGATCCACAGTCAGGAGGGTGACTCAGACAGGCTCAGAAGTATGCCGCCCAAGCTGGGCTCCTCTCCACCTCTGCCCTGCTCCATCTTGGGACCCTTCCTGATGACCACACCCTCAAAGGAAAAGGCGCTACCAGCCCCAGGGTTTCCCAGAATGCACTGTGCTGGTGGTACCCAGCATCCAGCCCCTCCTGGCAATAGCTGGTCCTCTGCCCCTGTGGCCTTAAATGCTCCCCTCAGCCCTGTCTCTGCTCCTGTAAAGCTGCCGCTGTCTCTCTTCCCCATAGCATCTCCACACCCACACACTTCTGCTGGGGAAGGCACTGAGCATCTCCTCTTTTCCAGCCAGCATTCACACATCAGAAGGGCTCAGCAGACGGGGTGAGCAAGGCAATGGGTGCATGAACAAATGACAGCTGAGGGAGCAGAAAAGATCCATGTGACCTTGAGCCCCGCCTCTCTAACAAGACCCAGGAAGCAGGCTCCCATCTCCGCCACACCGTGGCTTTGGCCCAGTTGGTCCTTTGGTTTCTTTGTGCTTGGCCATAGGGCTCAACCTGGGGAAGGTGCCACCCCATTCCTCTACTCTAATCATGCAAGGCTGAGCCCAACACAAAGATGGATGGGCACAGCAGCATGGGCGCTGGTAGGCCGAGCCCAGGCTTTTCTAGGAGCTCTGATGCCACCCCAGTGCCCCAACCCTCCGCCTGGGAGAAGAAAGCAAGGAGTTAACCCCCTGCCTTGGGGAAGGGATTAGCTGTCTCATGTCTGTTTAGTTACTCAGATCCCTGCCTCTCCAGAGAAAAATATCTTGAAAGATTAGATTATGTGGCGGGAACTACAGGGCCACAGTGCAAAAAGGGGGCCCTGTCACCTCCCTGCCGAGCTGAGGTCTGGAGAGAATTTCCCGTAGGTGGTCCCAGCCAGATTTCCTGGAGGCTGAGGGACAGAGCAAACAGTCTTTCCTCCCCAGGGATTTCAGCGTGAAAGCACTTTTTAAACCTTAAATTAAAAAACTGAAAGCCCATGTCCATCCACAGATTTGATTTCTAAAACAGCAGTACGTCCCAGGCTCTCAAAAGAGACAGAGCCGGCTCAGCACAATCGGAAAGTGTCCATCGCCAAGAAGAACAATCCAGGCCAGTGACCATGCCTGACAGCCCAATGCGAGGGGCACTCTGGGTGGAGCACTGCCAGAGGCAGCATCGGTCAGGCAGCCAGACATAGCCATGGAATAGGGGAAGCCTTTGTTCTGAGGAGGGCGCCTCCTGCAGAAGGCTGCAGACAAGACAGGCCGTGTGGTCTGCAAGGTCCCAGCAAGGTCCAGAGACACTACCTGGACAAAGGTCAGACTCGATACACAGAAGCTGGAAACCAGAAGTAGCTGAAATGGAAGCTTCAAGGCCGAAACACCAGAAGCCCCACTACAAGGCTTTGCTCTGCCAGGTCCGAGCTGCACGGCCCTAGGCTGGGCTCATGGCCTCTCTGAGCCTCCATGTCTTCCTCCTGGCTCACAGGTCTGCAGTGGAGATTCAGGGAAACAAATGAACGGGAACCATGACTCCATGTCACAGAAGAGCTGCTCCTGCTCCCTCTGCCCAGGAGCAGGATTTTGTCTTCAGGGAAAGGGCAGTCATGGATTCCTCTAGGCCTCCAGTCATGGTGTTGTCAAGTGTGACAGTGGTCTTTGAAAAATGCTGCCCTGACCTGGTCCGAAGGCATTGCCTAGGAGCCAGCCAGGCCTTTTCTGAGCTCCTGGCCATGTCTACCTCCCCACTGGAGTCTTGTGCCCTGTACCATTAGGCCCTACTCGCCTATGGCCAGACACCAGACTACTCGGGACAGCCCCTGCTCCCCCAGGCCTGAAGTCAGTCCCAGGAGCCAGTGTGTGGGCAGCCGGGACACAGCGAGTGCACATGCTTGCCACACTCCCACTGCTCCCCCTACCGCAGCTTGTGTCATCCTGTCCCCAGCTGCAACCCCAACCTGGCAGCCTCTATCATCTGGAGTTGTAGGAACAGACCCTCCCTCATGCATGTGAGTGTGTGTTGTGTCCACCATCATGAGAAATGCCTGGACTATCTGCCATAGCCAGGCACCCAGAGATGTGCACACACCCACTGCCCCAGTGACTACCATGCAAACCAATGAGAAGCCAGCTGGCTGTCTGGAGACACTCAAAGTGACTCCTAGACACTAAAGAGCACAGGGCAGAGGCATAGGAAAGGCCTTGCGGAACCTTAGATAGCAAGTTAACTAGGAAGGGAAACTAAGTCCCAGCACCAAGTCCCTGTAGGCTTCGAGCTCCGCACGTCCAGCTGTTTGTGCTCACTGCTGAGTCTGCGCTCCTGGCACCACTGCTGTCACAGGTGCCTCTGGGCAGGTGCTCAAGAATGCTGGGAAGCCAGAAGTTCCACAAAAGCCACTGCATTCACTTGGCAGTGCACCGCAAGCCTGCCCTCCACACCCCATGTGAGTGCTGGCCAGAGCCCCCAGGCTACTCAGCCCAGCTTCCTGCATAGGGCAGGGGCGGCACCCTGCCCCAAAACCCAGAGCTCCTCAAATCTTTGATCTTGAAGATCTATAGCCTGCACAGTCCATAAGAAACCTGCAAATCTCTCCCTGCAAAAGAAACCCATGCATGGCCAGACCCTCTTCAGGGGTCACTGGTAGTCACTGGAGAACTGTAATTTCAAAGTAAATGCTAAAACGTGCAGGGGTGACAACTGCATAGTACCGCCTCACTATCTACCTTCCCCATGGCCGGCATATGGTCCCCACAGAACCAGGTATGGCAATCCAGTTCTCCCTCAGTCTTCCAAAGCCCACCTGTCAAGAAAATGAAGATATTGAAGTGAGAAAGACAGCATCTCTCTCCTCTACCCAAGCCAGAGGCACCCTGAACACACAAGAAAATGCATGCCTGTAAAGGTTTTGTAAGAACATGACAGGCTTTCTTCTTTCCTTGTTTTTTCCTTACACATGCAACTGCCAAGGAGCTTCTAAAACAAATCAATCCAAAATCAAGGCTAGGAAGGACTCTCCCTCATGACCCCAGCCACATCTTATGGTGGCTTGCTGTCTGTCTTCATACTCTTATGGTCTCCTTCCTGGATGGTAGGTGAAAGCACCTTTGGGATCAGGTGAGATGTGTGCTGGCTTTCAGTCAACAGCTAGCAGTTGTCCCATGACCAGCACCAATCCCCGAGCCTGTTAGCTAGCCTTCTAGAGACCGTATGCCCAAGTTGCAGCCCAAAGGCACTTACTTAGCATCAAGTGCCAGCACTGCAATTAAACCTGGACACCAAGGCTTTAGTTTAGAAAAACACAACTGTTATCCAATGCTCAGCTTCTGAGAGGACTTGGCTCAGTGCAAACAGAGGGCTCTGTGGGCCTGCCGCGGCCTGTGTGCCATGAGTTTGCCACCGCTGAGCTAGGAGTCGTCTGTAGACCCGCAGCCCCCAGCTCCGCCCACAACCCCACATTCACACTGCCCCTTGCAGTATCTCACTTCTTAGACATCCCACCTGCAGTCCGCAGGCCTCAGGATATCCATTAATTGCCCGGGTCTCCCTGGAGCCCTCTGGCTTGTAGTGATGGTTCCAGACCATTGTCTTGCTATGGCATGAATACCAGCTGTGAAACCACAAGCAGAAAGCCAGAAGCTGTGATCTCAGGCTGCATCTCAGAGTAATCTTCCCCAGACCCCATCCGAACCGGCCACCCAGGACACCTCTTCTGCCAGATACACCAACCAATCCTTATCTGCCACGCTTGCCAGAGGCAGCCCCTCCACCTCTAGTCTTGTGACTTCTGCTACCGACTCCAAGCTTTTGTAGGTAAGTGGATAGGACAGGCGAGGAGGAAATGAGCCTGGAGAACCCCTTGGAAAGCCTGGTGGCACAGAGAAATGTTTATCCCCAGAGTGCCACAGGCAGAGTGGGTGCCCCAGTCCAGCCCACAGAGCTGTCTTGGACCCAGCACTGTTGCCCTGCACACCTTCACACTGTGGCAGAGACCCTCTCTCTCTTCTGCCTGGTCACTGGAGAGATGGGACTGAGCTGCCATCAGCAGAGGAAGCTGAAGAGATAAGGGAGTGAAAGAGGTGGAAGGGAAGCCCACACACAGCCTATAGCCTGCCTGCTTCAGCCCCAACTCTGCCTGCATCTTGTTCTGCTCATCTACACCAGCAGAGTCCTGTTGAATCCAGTGTTCGATGTATTGAATGACACACAGGAAATGTAGCGATGCTGAGCACACACTGAGGCCACAGTCTTTGCCACTATCAGGCTCTTGAGTGCCTCTGTCACCCCAGAAGGAAACAGCAGCCCTTGCTTCCCTGGCCCAAGCCTCTGGACAGGCTTGGTGTGGGGACTCCCTTGGTGGACACTGCCCATGGTGCAGCCACGCAGCCATGGTCGCCTCCTTGATTTGGGGCTTGAGCAGGAGGAGCTCCCTCCCTCCACAGAGTCACAAAGCAGGGACTCTCCTGGGACTGCACTTGCTTTTCCTCACACACCAGGGGCAAGGTCTTGCCCCACCCATGGCACACAGAAGCCCAGAGCGTCACCCCCACCCCCAGGAGCACACTGTGCTAGAAGAGAGCAAGAGGCCACATGACGCCCCTGCACCCAGCTCACATGAGGCCCGGGCTGTCACTGGGGTCCCATCCTTAGACCCCTCTGGCCATGCCATGGGGGTCAGCACTGATCAGGTCTGGCCACAGGAGGTCACAGTTGAGACACAGCAGGGTCATGTCTGCTTCTTCCCACTCCCACAGGTGCCATCTGGTTGTCCTTTACCAGTGTCACTAACATGACAACTACCTTGGGGGCCATGTGCCCAGGACAGCAGGAAACAGTGACTCCGTGCGCAGGCTAGTGCACCATTAGCAGCCAAGCACTGCACGCCATCACAACCTTGCTCCTGCTCTGCTGAGGCCATCTCGATAAGCAATCCAGGCCACAAAGTCACCAAGCAATGAAGCAACAAACTTCAAGTCTCACATTTTAGATGGCTCATGCAACCATCCAGGACAAAGCCTTCTTTAATGAGTAGACTATAGTGGAACATCCCAGAAAAGTAGAAAATCTGCACCCTCAGCTTGGTGGGTGACAGGACTCCCAGCCTGGCTACTAAGGAGAACAGCAGTGTCTGCTGCCTAGGGACCCCAGGGGCAAGAGGGGATGGAGAAACCAGAAGAGAGATCTTCACACTGAAGTAGAGCCCGCCCAAGACTCTGAGGCCCCTTCCCAGGTGCAGGGTTCAGGGCTGCGAATGCCCAGGAGAGAATGGCGACTGTGCGATCACTCAGCCCGTGAGCTGCGAGGTAGAAGAGAAGCCAACTCTGTGATGCTGGAGGGGTTTCCCTCGGAGGCGGGAGGGGCAGGCCAGGGAAGGAGACACTTGGGATTAAATATTGTCATTTGAGTGGTGCAGCTGATGAAAGCCAGGAAATTCTAAATGTGAGCGCCGACGATCTGCCACTCCAGCGTTACACTCTGGAGCCCCGAACAAAAGCCACAGTGTGCAGTGCGGGAGACCGCGTGACTGCCAGGGAAAGTTGTAGGTTTGCTTTCACTTTAATGACTTTCCAGGGTCGAGTGTGGAAACCAAGACGCTGTTCTGCTGGGCGAGCGCATGTTGCTGTCTGCAAGCAGTGAGCCTGCAGAATTGGGACCTTCCCTCCTGCGGGCCCCGGGACCCCTCTCCTGGGACCCCTCCGACGGCTGCTCTGGGACAGGCACTGGGCCAACTCACCGGAGCCCAGAAAGCCCAGCACGGGTGTGGGAGGGGACAAAGCATGCAGGAGGAGACAACAGGGCTGAGGCACAGGGACTCGGCCCAGCGACAGCCTCAGCAGGGGCCTTCACAGCCCTAGCCTCAGCCACCTTGAAAGATCGGGCCCTGCTCTAGAGGGACACCACAGGAGCCTGGGCCAGTGCGCCTCTCCTCTCCACATGCAGGCAGGGGGCCAAGGGAGCGATGCAGGCACCCGACCCACGTGGCCTGCAGGCAAGGGGAAACCAAGTCAGGAAGGGCAGCAGAGAGGTGCAGACAGCCCGAGCTGCCTAGAGCTGGATAACAACTCCCTTTCTCTGCATTCGAAGTCTGAGCTCCGGGCAGTGTCCTGCACGGGGAGTCTCGGGGACAGCACACACGGGGAAGGCCACCTCACTCCCCTAAGGCCCACCAGGCTGTTCTCTAGATGCTGCCCCCGCTAGTCCCAGCACTCAGAAAGCTGAGGCAGGAGGATTACCACAAGTTTGAGGCCAGCCTGAGCTACTTAGTGAGATCAAGGCCAGCCTGAAGTACGTAGTGAGACCCTCTCATAAAAGAAATTTTTGTTTGAATTTTCGCAAGTGCAAGCACTATGCTCCCAAGACAATGGCAGCACTGCGTCCTTCCTCCTGGCCCTTCTCTGTAAGGCTGCATCCCACAGCCATCCACTAGGCAGGAGCTTTGAGGTCAAGCCCCAGCCACCAGGCAGGCGCCAGTGTGCTCCTGGACCCCAGGACTCCGACTCCTACCTCGGCCTCTGCTGGGGGACACTGAGGCCTGGTGTGGGCTCTTCCTGGAGCTCACTGTCCCCTTCTGTGGGTTTCCCCACCCCATCCTGCAGAGAGAGGTAATACCCTCCCTGCCAGAAACAGGCTCCAAACACACAGTAGAACTCTTCAGAGGCCTCAACTTGCTTTTGTCTCTTTCCTTCCCTTCCAGGTTACATGTCCAGGCATCCACTATTTCCCTCTGATCTGAAAGCAGCAGTTTGGGATAAACCTGCTCTCTCCACGGCCTTCACCATTAAATGTAGGACAGCGTCACCTGCTGGCCAGCAGGCACAGGACAGTGGCATGTCCTTGCTGCCTACTAAACAGGACACTTGTGGTTCAAGACAGGAAGGGAACAGAGCAGGAGGGCCATGGGCTCTGGATGTTACCTCCGGGCCTGCCTTGCTTTGAGGGCTCAGGTGTTCACAGCCTGGGGCTTCAAAGGGAAGGTGCTAGGGACCAGGGCACAGCCAGCACCACGAGAGGGTCAGGGGCAGCAGGGAGCTTCCAGGAAGGTGATTGCCCAAAGGAGCCCTGACCCTGAGCAGGGAGGATCCAGGGGCAGCAAAGCCTGCTGGGGTAGATACTAGTGTCCAGCAGTGAACCAGAAGAGATGAGGAAAGGTGCCGAGCCCGTGCCCTGCAGCAGAGAACAAGCTGTACCCACACACACACACAGGGCATGTGCCTGCCTCATGCCCAGCTGTGCGCAGGTGGGGACACACATAACAATGGACACATGCACAGACAGCAGTGACACTGGGCTTGTTAGGCAAGCTCACATGGCCTATGAGTCCCTCCTGACACTCCCAACGACTGCTGCAGGACGGGAGCTGAGTCCTGAGGCAGACCCCACCACAAGCTCATTCATTCATTCATGAGCTCTCATGGCAAGCATGGGCCGAGCCTCCTCTGGGCTGTGTCCAGTGTGACCTTTGCCACAATACCCATGAGGGAGGGGTCAAAGCCCACATCTTATAGAGGGAAATTGTGTCTCAGAGAGGCTCACGACCCCATCTCAGACCACGCAACGGCTCCGTAGCACGGCAGGAGTCTGAAGTTAGGCCAGACCCCAAGACCAGTGGTCAGCACTGAGGGTCCTTGAGGGTCCCTCATCCAGAGTGACCACTGAGTGCCTGGCCCCACTCCAGCATAGACAGACGAGCCAGGCAGGTGGGTGCTGCCAGACAGGCCTGTTTTTCCCGAGTGCCTTCTGCCCTCCAAGCCTCAGTTTCCTAGTCTGTAGCAGAGAGCAGGCTGAAGTGGAGTGACCCTGGCACCAAGGACAGTGCCCACTACCTAACTTTTCAGGGTGGGTTTTCTGAGACATTCTCTGCCTTAGTACATCCTCAAAAGCAGGCCACCCACTCTGACACAATGCTGCCATCTACTCTGCTGCCCCACTCAAGTCACCTGCACCAAGTGTCAAGCCCCACACCTCGGGCCGCATCTGTCATGCCTTCGGTCTCCTTCTCCAGTTTGGCTTGCTCTGCTATCCCAGCACAGTCAGACCCAGAAACTTGCAGGAGCCCGTGGCGCTCACGCATCACCAGATGATGTCACTGTGGTGTCGTGCAATGCCCTGTAGGCTTCATCTTTGGGAAGCAAGCACTTTTCTGTGTGCTCTGGACCTTGTAGGGAGATCCTGTTGACACCCTGCTACAGCAGGTCCTGGCAAAGCATGCCTGTCATCCCAGCAGGGGCAATTGAGCAACCTAGCCAGACCTTGTCTCAACACTTAAAAAGTCTGGATGTAGCTCAGTGCAAAAGCTTTGGACTCAATCCTCAGGACTGCAATAAATAAAAATAAATATCCTATTACTCATGAAATTTTTAGCCACTAGCTTTACCATCTGCTGCCAATTCTTGCCCAAAACAGTCATCCCCATGACGTTGCCACTGGTCTTCAGTTTGTGCTGTCTCACTCAGGAGTGGGGCGCTGTCACCCGGCTTGCGTCTCCGCCCTGTGACCTGTTCTCCACACAGCAGGAACAGCCCATCTCAGAACCAGGAAACCAAAACTGTTCACTGAAGAAGATCAAAGTTCCACCCCCTCTTCACACCACCTGCAGAAAACTAACTCAGAACAAGCCCCCAAATGTAAGAGCTACAACTTCGAGTTCCTGCAACATCCAGACAAGTCTTTATCACCTTGGAACTTCAGTAGATTCTTCCACATGGGACCCAGAGAAAAACAGACGTACTGGGCTTGATCAAACTTAAAGAGCCTCAAAGGACACCATCCAGAAGTGTGGAGAGGGCCTGAGAACAGAAGGTGATGCCCGCAGCCTCAGGTCTGACTGTATGCGCGGAGCGCTCCCTCCCAACAGTTCCAGAGCAAGACAGCTGCTTGCAGCTCTGGTCAGCCCTTGCCTCATGAACTCAAGGCCCAGGCTCTAGGCCCAGCATAGAGGAAAAACAAGGAACAAGCTACCCATAAAGGGTGGGAGAAGGTGCCGGGGAGATGGCTCAGTAGTGCTTCCCTCAGCAAGCCCAAGAGTCTGAGTTCAAATTCCGGTTCTGGAAAAAAAAAAAAAAAAAAAAAGATGGGAGAAAGGAGTTGAATATGGGCCCCCGGGGAACTTGCTCCCTGATGGGCACCAGGGGAACAAATCAAAACTGAGGTGAGAAGCGAGGGCTGCGGGGACATGGAGAAGGGGGAATGGCGCCCGCTGCTGGTGGGAAGGGAGCAGCGCAGCCCCCAGGGACTGTTGGTCACAGCCTGGATGTTAAGCGTGAATGCTGAGTGCCCATCAGTCAGGAATGAACTCCATTCCGGGGAACGTGTGCACCTCGGCTTCACCTGTAAGTCCGCCACAGCGGCCTTGTGCACAGCTGTGTGTTGCTTTGCACTGCCTCCTGCCCCCTCCACACCGCCACTGCGTTTCCTCTTGCTTCCAGCGGACGTGCGAGCTACTTGGGCGATTTATTCACTCACATCCAGGACTGTTCCTCACGACACATGCACTTGTATCTGTGGAAGTGCACAGCTCGAGTGTCTGTAAGCCGGGACTTGCTGTACAGAGCCTCTTAGCGACCTCGCAGTCTCTCTCCTAGGCACACAGCAAAAAGAAGGGCAGACATCCATCCACACCCAGACCTGTGTGGCACAGACCCAAAGTGGGAACAAGCCCACTGCCAGCAGCGGACAACTGCACAGACGAGACATGGCCTAGCCGTGCCATGGAATGTTGCTCAGCTGCAGGAGGGACTGCCACACTGTGACACGGATGGACCCTAGACACAGATGCTGGATGCTAAGGGAGCGAGGCCAAGCACAAAGGTCACGTGATGCCACCCACCTGCAAGGCCAGGATGGAAGCTCCAGAGACAGAGAACGGGCAAGCGCTATCTAGAACAGGGCGGGCTAACATGGAGGGGGCTGCACTGAGGAGCAGGCAGTCTTGCTCGGATGACCAGAAGGCCCCAAATGATGTCATGGTTGTGTTGCTGTGTTGGCACACTAAGCCCCCTGGGACAGGCAGCTGTCTCATCCTCTGAACTGGGGACACAGGCCAGCAGCATGCTAGCCCCAACTCTGAAGGCAAAAGCACATTTTAAAACAAGGGCCTGGTCCTGGCCATGGCAGCAAGTAAGCACCAGGGTCACACTCCGCCTCACACACCTAACACAGGAAAACAGGCAGAGTCATCCAGGATTGGGATCGCCCCTCCGGGTGGGAGAGACCAGGCAGCCTGCAAAAGGAAGAGAGCTTCCTGCTCAGCTCCCATCAGACTAGGGGCTACAGATGTGAAGGGGCAGAGGAAAGAGCAGGAAGAGGATGGTGTGAGAAGGACAGCAACTGGGACCACAGAAAGCACCTTTTTTTCTTTCTCCTTTTCTTTTCTTTTTTTTTTTTTTTATATTTTAGTAAGGGTCTACAGGGTCTCACTATATAGAGACTTGTAGTGATTCTCCTGTTTTCAGCCTCCCAAAGAGATGGGCTTACAGGGGTGCGCCACCACGCCCAGTCTCAATCGCCCATCTCAGTGCTCTTCTGGGGCTGGGCCAGTGTGGCACACCAGGGATCGAACCCTGGCCACTGCATCTGCCTACACTGGCACTTTAATCCACTGAGCTATTTGGTCATCCTTGACAAACACCCTTCAAAGCCTGAGGGCACTATCCTGCTGTGTGATGAGCGGACACATGTCCCTTGAGGCTCATGCACAGCAGCCTGAACCTCAGGCCAGCACTCTGGGAAGGTGCTGGGGACCTTGAGGAGGTGAAGCCACATCCTGAGGTCACTGGGTGTCCCAAAAGGGGATTATGGGACCTAGGCCCTCACTTTTTTTCCCTTTGCTTCCTTGTGAGGTAAGCAGTTTGCTCTGCCATGTGTGCCAACGTGGCAGGGCCAGCCAGTTGTGGACCACAGCCTTGATGACTCTGGGCCATGACCAACCCTTTTACTTCATAAATCATCATCCTCAGGTGTTTCGTTGTAATCATGTGAAGCTGAAAGCACACAGTAACAGGTATGCAACTGACCCTGCACTGGGAAAAGAAGGAAACAACAACGACAAGATATCTGGAGAGACAGAGCTAAGAACTGAGACACAAACCAGAGAGACCAGAGGACTGGTTAGTTCTTTTTTAAAAAACAAATATATTATACAGAAATATATAAAGGCAGCTAGAGAAATGAAAAATAAAATTCAGAAAGACAGCAGACCTCATCAGAAACTATGCAACCAGAGGAGAAAGCCGAGCCTGCAGCACAGGCATGAGAGAGGAATTGACTATCGGCACAGAATTTCCTTTTTATCAGAAGCAAGCAATTGCTATTTCAGGAGGAAATATATATATATATCCAGGGAAGCACTTATTCCACTGAGCCATCTCCCCAGCCTCTAGCAATTGCTATTTCAGAAAAATAAAATCTTAGCTGACTACCTGCAGACTTATGCTGCAAGAGGTGACAGGAAGATTTCTTGGGAGAGAAGAACATGGAACCAGAAAGAAACATGGCTCTTAAGATTGTAAAAATGGAGATGAGAGAAACTTCTTTAATCGCTCAAAATATTAAAAGTCTAAAGAAAATATAAGGGCCAGCCAGATAGTTCAACAGATTAAAGTGCCTGCTTAGGCAGACGCAGGGACCAGGGTTTAATCCCTATCCTGCCATACAGCCCTGCCCCCCAGGATGTGCTGAGACAGAGATTGAGACTGGGCATAGCAGCACGCATCTGTAATCCCAGCACTTGGGAGGCTGAAAAGCAGGAGGATCACTACCAGTCTGATCTGTGTAGTGAGACTTTGTAAGCCCTGTACTAAATACATTAAGAAAAAGAAAACATAGAAGCAAAGGGTTGTGGATTTGTAGCACATGAAAAAGGGAATGTATGGCACCAATACACAATCAGTAGGAGGCAGAGTTGGAGCAACAAAGCTCTTAGGGCATGAAGCAATGTATTACATGAAGGTAGATTATGGTAAACTGAAGATACAGATTGCAAACCTTAACACAACTAAAAATATCAAGCATATGAGGACACCTTGTGGAGTTTCTACCAAAGCAGACATGAAATATATGAGAAAAACAGCATAGAGATGGGGAGGAGGTTTGAGTCACATGTGTCTGACCAAACCACCCACATCTGTAACAGGCCAACGATGCTTGCTGCACAGGGCTCCTCCTCAGGAGTACACATGCACAGAGCCGAGCCCAGCGCCACAGAGCGCCAAGTCTGAGCTAATTGCTGAACGAGCCAGTGAACCACCTAGCATCACGTGCCCAAGCAGTAGAAGACACAGCTAGGATCACTTCCAAAGCAGAGACCCCGTCTAACGGGGGACAGGCTTGTTTAGCTCACAACTGGTAGAGGCATCAGTCCACATCAGCTGGCTCCAAGGTGGGTGGCATGGCCAAGGGGCATCAGCCCACAATGGTGGAAGACAGCAAGGACAATGGTGGTGGGGAAGAGAGGTGAAAGCCTCTCACACCATATGCAGGCTGCCCGCTCTAGCACACATGTGCCCTCACACCCTGAATCCCAGCAGCGGAGAGCAAATTGAGCACAAATTCTACATTTAGCCACCTCTGAAAGTCCACACCCATGACGACGTGAGGCTGTGTGAGGACATCCAGGTACAAACCCTAAGAGACCCCCAAAAGCCTGGCAGTAGGTCTCTGCCACAGGGCTCACGAACTAGCTCTGCATCTTCAGCCCTGGCCTGGGAAGCAGCCCACAGTCAAGCCCTGTCCAGAGGCTCAGTCCCTTCCTGGCAGCTTTTTAGTGAGGCAGAAAGTTGAGTTAGTAATGGCAGTCAGGAAAAGCAAACTCACCTAGACAAAAGAACAGTCGCTCAGACAGATGGCTGACGCTCAGAACAGCACTTGCTCTGCGCACATCTGTGGTGAGTGCTTGAACCTCTGAGCCTGGGCTCGGAAGGCCCTCTGAGCAGGCTGCTGAGATGATGTGCTGACTGCATTTAAGCTGGTAGTGACTCAGCTGCAGATGCTCCCCAATCCACCCAACAGGTAGCCCCAGTGCTGAGGCTCAGCAGCATGACGCCCAACCAGGCCAGTAGAGCCCTTGGGAAGAGCTTCCATGGGTGGAAGGTTCCACTCGGCACCAAGAGAGATGTAGCCCCATATGGTGTGATGGGAGACCCCAGGCAGCACAGGGCAGGGCAGGGCAGCCTTGCAGGCTGGCACGTCAGGCGTTCCACACCTCCATCTCACCCTGCCAGCCACCACTTTGCTCTGCAACTTCCACACCAGGCTGCACTGAGTGTCTTGCTTTCTGCCAGTTTCTGTGCCATGGCCTCGCAGGAGGCCTGGGGACACTGGGAGCAAGCATGGCCACATGTCCTCAGAAGCTCCCAACAGATCTGGGCACCAGGTACCCACAGCAGCAGCCCCGACTACAGTCACCTCACCTCAGGTCCCCCAAGGGGTCATTTTCCTATAGGACACACTTGCAGGATGAATGAAAAGAAAGGAAGGGGAAAAAAATAAAAAATATAAATAAATAAATATATACACACACACACACACACACACACACACACACACAGGATAACTGGGACAATTGTACTGCTGATTTCTACTGGCCTATGGAAAGGAGCAGTTAATGCTTAATTTTTTTTCTTGTAACATTTTTTAACCAATTTTTCATGCTTATATCAACTGAACATCTAATTTGAAGGCAACAGTATATAACAATCACTGTTGAATTCCTATCATTTTGTTTAGTGAAATGCTATACTATTTCTAATGTTTCTTGTACTTTTTATTCTTTTTATAAAAATAAAAAAGCAAAAAAAAAACTTTAACAACTTAACAAAAATATGTTTATTTTAGTCCTATGACATATATATAGCAATTTATATAAAATGAGATGGTTCTAATAGGTTTTGGAGACTTCTGCAAAGCTTTATGTCTTAGTTTTCTCATTGCTAAGACAAAACACCCACCACCTGAAGTTAAAGGAAGAAAGGCTTACCTCAGCTCAGGGTTTCTAGAAGTTTCGGCTGGCTCTGAGGCAGAGTGGCATCACAGAAAAGAAGCAGTCCACAGCAGTGTGGGAGAAAGGCAGCAATGGCACAGGCAGCAGCCAGCCTCAATTTGGGGCTGCTCATTATCCACACCCAGAACTACCTCAAGCGAATCAGGGGACTGACTTCATACCCATGTACCCTGGACCCCAGCATTGCACACCTGGATCTGGTCAGCTCCAGAAGCCCACCAGTGACAGCATGAGGCTTACAGGGCCGTCTTGACACAAACTGTAGCATGTCAGGAACTAATTTTCTTTTGGTTGCGAACAGTGTTTCCCAGCAGTGTGGGAGGTAAGCTCATGGAGTGCCTTGCCGCTGCCCCTGGGTAGGCAACACTGGATGCGGTACAGTGATAGCGACACAACACGGGGAGCCTGTGCTCTGCGGCCATGATGGGCTTCGGTGTCAGCTCTGACTCTTGACCACATCCAGTTCAGAATGAGTAGCCTATGCTTGCAAGACCTCCTCTAGAAAGAGGTGGCCCTAGGGCGGCTGTGAGTGGGAACTAAGGCCCCATGTTTGTCTCTCAGTGCTCTCTATGTGAGGGAGGTCAGTACTGGATCACGAATGTTCCTGGGGAGCCCTGTCACTCTGGGACAAGTTCTGGTATGTGCTCCAAGGACAATACCCCAGCATGAAGCACTGGCAGGAAACCCTGCCTCCATCTGGTGCACCTCCATGTGGCTGCCGTCACTTAAGGCAAGTACAGGTGGCAGACAGGAAAGTTTCTCATTGGCTTCAGGACTAACACATATCTAAAGCATTAACACCTCCCTAGGTGAGGGAAGTGGGCCCAGCACATTAGCAGCCTGGGCCAAAAGGCTGTGCAAAAACCCAGCAGAGAATCAAAGGCCAGAGGTCATCCTGGCAAGTCATTTTAGATCGTCTTAAATTTTATTTAAAGAGGAAGAATGTGGGGTCTCCTTAACAGGGTCCTTCTGTGCCTGACCTGGCCATAATCAGCTTCTCTCCCACTTGGGAAGACAGAAACAGGAGGGAAGCTTGGGAACCCCATGTGAAATGAATTTGTGTGGTAAAAAAAGAGTGGAAAATAAAGGAGTGGAAAAGAGTAGTAAGAAATGTCATTATTTTAATAGGAAAACAAAAGATGAAGTGTTAATTTTTTTTGTTTTCAATCTTTTCACTGTTTCTAGAGATAGAGAATTAGTGTCTGGTTTCCTCCCAAGCAAGCTTAGAACCTGGGCCTACAAAATCCCCAGAGACCTAAAAATAAGTCACTGGGACTCAAGCAGCAAAGAAAAGGCCAGGCTTCTGGGCTCTCCCCAGCTCCTTCACAGACCACAGCCACAGCATGCCCCCAAGCACCAATGAATGACCTGGCCCAGCAGAGATCAGACAAGTGCACAACAGGTAAGAAAAGAACCTGGGCACTGAATGAGGCTTGCTGTGGTGCTGTGGGCAGCCAAGGTGGTGGACAGTTGAGTGGCTGTGAGTACCAGTGGCTGGGTGGATAAACTGATGGGTGATAGGTATGTGCTTGAGCAGGGGGACAGAAGGATAAGTGGGGGGATTCGTGCACAGGTGGAATAAATGGATGGATGTGTGGATGGATGGATGCATGCATGCATGGATGGATGGATGGATGGATGTGGGGTGAATGAGTGGGGAAGTGGATGGATGGATGGCTGGGGAGGTGGGTGGCTAGATGGAGGGATGGATGGATGGATGGGTGGGAGTAAATGGATGGGTGGGTGGGTAGGTGGATGGTTGGATGGATGGGGTGGATGAATGGCTGGGTGCATGGATGGGTGGATGGGTGGGTGGGTAGAAGGTGAGTCTGTGGGTGGCTGGCTGGATGGATGGGTAGATAGATAGATGGGTAGGTGAGTCGAAGTATGGTAGGTGGGTGGATAAACAGACAAGTGGTTGTTTGTTGGACTGGTGAACAGATCAGGAAATGAAGGGATAAGATGATTGCTCTGATTGTGGCAACCCAAATCCTTCCTCTAAGGGAAGTACTGGAAATTTCCACAGGTTCGCTTTTGATGGTTTGGTAAATTTTTCCTGGCAGAACGATGTTTGGCTATGAATGCCTCTTCTATTTCTGAGGAAAATAGCACTTCTTTTTTCTTTCTTGCAAGTGACACCAAACATTTCACATAGCCCCAAACAGCCCTAGCACCTAAAGGTCAGGAGCTCCAAACACATACAATCATTAAAGTCCCCCTGAAATTACTGTCACAACCACTTTGTGCCTATGAATAAAGCACTAAGCAAATAGTCAGAGGAGCGAGCTCATTACCCACAATCATTAACCAACTCAGGAAGACTGCAGCTACCCTGGAAGCCAATTAAGAGGTCTCACGCTGGCTGTCAGCAGCCCACGAGGGACCAGTGCATGCACGAGCTCCAAGTAAGCACCCCATAAAACACATCGTCAGGCTCAGATTAGCAGGCTCTGTCAAGGGTCCTGTCCCTAGGCCACATGTAATGTGACTTTGACACTCAGGATCCAGGACCATCCATGAACACAGAGCAAGTGGTCTGAGCTGCCAATAAATGCCAAAATTCGGTTCTTTGTGTTTACTTCGCAAACACCTTCTTGGTGCTGATTCACGTATTTCATCACCAGAGCAGCCAACGGGTGAGCAGCTACCGTTATCCCCACTGTACAAAGAGGAAACTGAGGCACAAAGAAAGAACACAGCAAACAGTGGAGCCAAGACTTGAACCAGATTATTCAGCTCCTCATCCATGTCTGAAGTGACCAGAAGCACAGAACCAGCCACATTCCATAATTATGTGTCCTCCAAGCCATGACACAGCCATTGCCCACAAAGGGGGCTAGGGGAATCAGCTTAGGAAACTTGCCCAGATTTGAATTCAAGTCTCAGAATCCACTGGGCCTTATGGCACCCACCCTCCAACCCCAAGGCAGGCCCAGTGCCACACTGTCCAGGAGGATAGCATTAGCCACCTGCAGCCAACCTGGAATAGCGCTTGCACCACTAATGGAGATTTAAAAAAAAAAAAAAAGTGCATCATTAAAATTAGCTTCGCTTGTTGCACTGGAGCTTTCCAGTGTGGCCACCAGAGAAGTTTCAGCACTGCATGGATCACGTTGTCCTGCTGTCCAGGACACTCAGGGACAGCCAAAGACTAGTGCCAGGAGGACAGGCCCCAAAGCAGCACTTCACCCGTCACCTCCCCCACACTCCTGGAGACTTTGGGAAAGGACTCGGACTTGTAGTGGTCCCCTGAGAAAGCCAAGGTGCAGCCCTCAGCCCCTCCTGATCCCCACCCCAGCCACACTCACCTTGCATCCCAGTGCAAGGGCATGTGCTGGGCACTGGACACAAGTGCTCAGGACTTCCAGTTGGACAGAGGCTGGTGGGACTGAGAGGTGCTGCCAGCACATGATCCTCGAAGGGCACAAATGGGGTGGGGACAGCAGGACAGAGGAGGCCCCTGAACCCAGGTCTGCCTGGTGTACCTGTGCCAGCCACCCTACTTGTATTACCTCACCAACTGCCCCCATAGCAACATCCTTGTCTCCTGTGCTTGACCAGTGGTGTAGCCCCGGAGCCTGCTGCAACACTATGATTCACCGTGGACATGGGGGGGCACCAGTATGGCAGCTGGGAAATGAGGGCCCTGCTCTTCTGACCCACAGGAAATGGTCTTTCTGCAAGCTGCATGAGCTGTGACTGGCACCTTGGATCCCTCAGGGTAGAAAATGTCCCCTGTTGCACGGGCTCAGGTACAGGAACTCTCCTCCTCTGGAGCCTCAGATGGGCATCCCCAGCAGCCTGGCTTGCAGCACCCTCTGAGGAGCTCAGCAGCTCACGCCACACATGCTTGATCTTCCTTCCCACATCCCCAGCTCAGAAGGCAAGGGACTCCAGCTCCCGGTTGCTCCCACTTGCCAGCCATAGGCAGCTGCCCTTAGCTCCATCCTCAGAGCTCCCATGGCCTGGGCCCCGCCAGGGTCCAGGCCAGGCCAGCGCCTCTCCATCAGGAGCCTAAGGAAGAGGGAACAGCTGTCCTCACCTTGTGGGCCTCCCAAGCTCTCCTCTCAGCCTCCATGCCTCACAGTCTGGCCTCACCAAAGCCAGCTTCCCTGGGACTGTACCACAGCCCCACAGCCCCAGCTGCCTCCCTCTCCCTCCCTCCAATCTCTCCCAGACCCCTCTTCAAGTCAGCCTGTCCCACTGATTATACCACCCTTGCTGTGTGGCCATCTCACTGGCACTACTAGGGACAGCAAGACACAGTGGCTCACATCTCATCCACGTGGCCAAGCTGGGACACAGTGCTCCGTGCCACAACATAACAGAGGAGAGGTTTGTGTGGGCTCGTGTGTCAACCCATAGGCGTTGGCTCCAAGACAGACTCATGTGGCAGAGGTGGAGGAGGGTGTCATGGAAGGAGCTGGAAAGAAAGATACTCACTTCCTGGTCGCACTCACAGTGACCCACCCTTCCCACCAGGAGCCGCCTCCTAACAGCAGTCAGCTATAAGCCCCCATAATCCAATGGCCTTCCATAAGTAGGGGACAGGTAAGTGTAAAATGCAACCCCCTCATACAGTCTCCCAGTTCTGCTGACTAAAAAATGAAATGCGGGGGCCCAGGAGGGCCTGGCCATGGCCCTCCTGTCTCTCAGGAGCTGATGGCTCACAGGCCCCCTGGGAGAACAGGAGCACCTTTCACAGACTGCCTTGGACAGCCCCTTACACACCTGTGTGGACAACTTCAGACAGCGCCCTCGTGTGGCACCTCATGCTGTGTTACGCTGACGCGGCATTTGTCAGGACACAGCCAGAGCAAGCGTCACTCCCAGGGACACAGCTGGCACCCCACGCACACCCAGGCAGCACGCACACCCCCAGGTGTGCTGCTGTGGCCACAAGTGCAACACCGCACACTTGGCCACACACAGGACACACACCATCACAAGGACAAGCCTCACAAGCACAACAAACAGTCGCAGGTGTCAATGGTCACAGTTCTGCCATAGTGGGCCAGTCAGACAGAGCAGGGTGGTCTCTATCTTCCAGGAGCCAGGAACAGAACAGGGGAAGACTGCTCAGAGGACAGGGTTTCCTTGTGAGGCCACAAAAGGGCTTGGGGACAGACAGAGGTGACAGCTGCTCCACGTCTAAATACACTAAAAATCATTCAGTCATGTGCTTTTGTGAATGTGTGTCTTTTTGAGATAGGGTCTTACTACACAGTTCAGGCTGGCCTTGAACTCACTTTGTAGTTCAGGTTAGCCACAGACTCACAGCAGTCCTCCTGCCTCAGCCTCCCGGGTGCTGAGATTACAGGTGTGTGCCATCACACCCAGAAGCTGTGTACCTTAATGGGGTGGACTTTGTGATATCTAATGTTATGGGTATGGTGGCATACACCTATGCCAGCACTCGGTAAGCTGAGACAGGAGGGCTCCTGGGACCTGGAGGCCAGCCTGGGCTCCACAGTGAGTTCAAGGCCAAACTGAATAGTGTAGCAAGACCTCATCTCAAAAACGAACAAAAAGTGAAACCCACATGAAATGTGATTCCTGGCACCCCATCCTTGGCTGAAGCAGGGATGGAGTGGGAATCTGCCTACCACAGGAGAATCACTGGTCATCACTAACAAGGGTCACCACTAAGAAGCAGCCAGTCCACAGGTTCACAGAAGACGTTTATTCAGTGCACTCACACCAGAGCCCCACCTACATGCATGGCAGCAGGGCTAGAGCTAAGAGCCACCAGGCAGTAGCAGCTCTTGGGCTGAGTCTCAGGTGGGAGGCCATCATCCAGAGAGAGTGGGCACGGCAGGCTCCACCCACTGAGCCCTCCTGCTGGCACCCTGACTGTGCCTTGGGACTGGGTGCAGATCATAAGGTCAAATCGGAATCAGCTAACTACAAGATAGAGAATAGAGACTGTCCAGAGGCCAAAACCCCACCTGGGGTGTGCCTTGGGACTGAGAAGTCTCAGGCTGGAAACTGACTCTGAGCGGTGCAGTGGGGATCCCAGGTGCAGCACCAGCCAGGACACCCACTCCCTCCACTGCAAAGGGTGCAAATCCTTGCCAGGTGGAATTCAATGGAAGGGCCTGGAGCTCAGCCTCTCCCAGGAAAGGGTAGCTGGACGTGAGCAGGGCACCCCTATCCTAGCCAGATGAGACCTGCTCTCAATGCCTGGGGTGCTTGCCTGCACCTCCAGCCACAAGCTGGGCACAGGACAATTATTGGCTCCAAGTCCTGGGCCTGTGGGACTGCTCTAGATAAGGCTTTGATAAGGGGGAATGGCAGGCTCTGGGGACCAGGACCCTCGGTGGGCACTCCTAGGCCTGTGTCCTCAGGACCAGTATGTCTATGGAGGAAATGATGGGCCTATGGCCACCCACACTCCTTCACTTCCCTCCTGCTCACCAGATAACCACAGTGACACCTGTGATAGCTTGCACAAGGGTCACAGGCTATGGCCAAGGGCCAGGAAGCCCACAGCTTGTCCTGGTGAAGGGCCGCAGCTGCCACTTGAGCAGATGGTCCTGGTCACAGATCTGCTAGCAGCTTGGCTGGGAGTGTGAGTCCAGAGAGGTCCTAGGGACAGAGGGGTGATGTGAGAACAGGGCTCAGCCCCATGCACCAAGATGGACAGTGATGCTGGCTCCTCTCTGGGCCAGAGAGCTGCAGGGGCAGCTTCTTGGCCTCTCTCTCTAGAGAGGGGCACTGAAGGCTCCCAGTGACGCAGCACTGCACCAGGATGGGTGAAGGCTAAATGAAGTTTGGATGGAACCAGTGCCCTAGTGGAGTCACACCATGGGCCATGTGCTAAGGGCCACAGTGGATACACACCGGTGATGTCAGTGCTGTAAGATCACTGTGGCACAACACACTCCTGTGGAGACGAGGGGAGCCATGCTTCAAACCATCCAGCATACTGTGAGTTTGCTCTCACAATTCCCCCTTCCAAGTACTTTGCATCTTTAGTAAGAGCCAACACCCAGCAGCACGGGGCATCACGTGCACCTCCAATCACCCTTATGGTGAAGGCCACACACCAAACTTGGGGTCCAAGCATTGAGCCCACCGAGCTGGGCCATCAGAGGACAGGGCAGGAGGGGGTCTCACATGGGGAGTGTGTTGGGGGCTTCTGGCGAGGGGCTGGGTAAGACCCAGCAGCAAGCAGCCCTGCGTGAAGCCATGACTGCCTACATGTCCACTCTCAGTCATCACCTCCGTGGCTGAGACAGTGCTTACTTTGTTTTTTATTTTCCACTTCTTACAAGACATTTTAATGAAAATTCAGCCTTTTTCCTCTTCTTGGCATGCTGTCTACAGGCTTTCACAACAGGCCCGCGCCTGATGCACTGTCACAGGCTTTCCTACAACACTGCCTCTAACAAACTAGGCTGTCCCAAAAACCAGGGAATAGGACTGTTTATACCAAGAAGATTGGGAAGGCCCCCAAATCTGCATGTGGTGTATGCCCAGGCAGACTTTGAAGGGTTCAAGTTGTGCAGCCTAAAGTTCTTATGAGATTGTCTAAAATGAAGAAGCAACACCTGCAGGGCTTATGGGGGCTCTGTGTGTGCCAAGTGTGTCCGTGACAGGATCAAGTGTGCTTTTCTTATTGAAGAGCAGAAAATCATAGTGAAGGCACAAGCACAGAGTCAGAAGGCTAAATAAGGCATGAAGCTGTTGTAGTAATAAAAGGTGGAAGGGCTAAAAGAAAAATTCAGTGGTGGATAAGTGGAATCCAGGGGCTAGAGTTACCAGGGACTGTCACAGAACCATAAGGCTGGCTGGATGCTGAGGTCATCGCTGCACATGCTCACCATCTGAGCCGTCTTCTTCCCTCGGTGATTCCTCAGCATATTTCTCTGCTTCTTCTCTTACATCTTTTGGAACAATTTCACGTCTTCCTTTAGTTAATTCCCCAAAGCAGATGAGCTCAAGTTCTAAAGCTTTATCTTTAACTTAATCATGTACTGTGTAAATTATTTTCACAACTCCCTTAACAACGTACAGCAGGTCATTTCTTTCATCTGAAGTTTTTCTATTTCTGTCTTTGCAGCTTCCTGGGCTTTGCCAATAGCACAGCCCCAATAACACTGTGAAACAGCTGAAGGGTCAAACACATAGAGTTGTGCCCCATCATTCACACTGTAAGACCCAAGCACATCTGATAGCACTGTAGAGTAAGTATGTACAAACACTGCCACTTGGTCTGCAAGATGCTTCAGTGGAATGCTGGAGCCTTGGTTAAGCCTAAAGTCAGAAGCTTTTCCTCTTGCTATGTCTGCTACAGACCTTGCATCTGCCAGCAAACCTGCTGCTGCCATCCTAGCCTGCAGATCAACGTTAAGAAGTTGTTTGTCAGGGGCTGGAGAGTTAACTCAAATCAAAGGGCAGGGACTGTGGTTTAATCCCCAGCACCACATGCCATACCAGATCCACCCTTAAGGCAGCCTGAGCCAGCCAAAAAAAGTTGTTTGTTGGAACCTTATTCGTAAAGTTTACAAAGAACTAATTTTTCTAGCCTGGAGATACCACCATCCTTACATCCAATCCCAATAGCTGTACTACTACTTTTCACAGCCTTCATAGCATATTCAACTTGAAAAATTCTCTATCAGGAAAGAATGCAAAGGCTGGTAGATCACATCCGGTTCAAACTGAGCTCATCTTGTGCACACTGAGTGCCTCAAATGCCACCCGTGCCCTGAGATCCCACCCCAGTCACCACTTCCCTAAACACCAAGCCCACCCCAGAGCTTCTCATTCACAGGGCTGTACAGAGTTGGCACCCTGCCCCCAGCCACAGTACCTTCCAGGTACCTTCCAGCCCACTCTCCTTAGAAACAAGCCACCACTGGGGCGAGGTGCTGTAAAGGTCTATGGGTCCCATGTCCCATGTTGTGAGTACACACATCCATGCACATATGTCCCATGAGGACACCAGTGTGAGCCCTGGGAAACCCCTCAGGTTGGAGGAGGGCTGACCTGACAGATCCCAGCAGGCTCTGCCCTGTAACTTGTGCTGTGGGGTGACCTGACAGCAGATGGCCAGCCCTCCCCTCCCAGGCACCCCTCTGCCACTTGTGCCCAAAGTGGAGAGGTGCAGAAGGCCATGGAGGAGGGGCAGGAGCAGGAGAAAAGGAGACAGGAGAAAACAGCCAGGATGGAGAAGGGAAGATGAAAAAGGGAAGAACAGAGGACAACAGGGCAGCAGCCTGGGAGCCAGAGCAGCCCTCACCCCACCCCAAACAAGGCCCAGGTGCATCCTGGCGGCCCCTGTGGAATCAAGCTGTCTCTACCTCACACCCAGCTTTCTCAGCATGCAGCCCCTCGCCCCCGCAGTCCAGAATGCTCAGGACTCTGTGGGGAGGACACTGGCAGCCTGTGGCCCTTTGCCCTCGTGCCCTTCCCTGCCCAGTACTTCCTGTCCTGGGGACCTCCTTCTCACCTTCTTCTGCAACCTCAGCCCCCAGGTACCTAGTAGGGCATCACAGCCTGCTCCCGGGTCACTGGAAGTAGGCCCCCAAAGCGATGGCATGGGCAGAGGCCTTGGTGGGCATGCAGACATGAGGCTGGACCATCTTCAGCAGCTACCAGAGGAAGAAAGAGAAGGTTCACAGGAAATGGGGCCCAGCCTGGACCACCCCAGCTGAGAGGCAGCACCAGGACACCCTGTAGGGCTCCTCTCCGGTCCCATCCACAGGCTCACCAGCCCCCAGGCCAGCTGAAGGAGCATGGCCTCCCTACCATGATATTCCAGAAGTGGCTCTGTCTGGCCCAGCACCTGCAGGGACCCTGGCATGGCGGCAAAGCAGGGCGCATGGGCCAGGCTTAGAGAACAGGCCATCCCAAGTAGAGGGTCTAGCTATGGCCTCTCTGGGCCTCAGCATGCCTGGCTCTGCAGAGGGCTCTTCTGGTCTCCTGACAAAATGTACCAGTTCCAAAACAGACACAGCCTCAGCAATCCCTTCCCAGGGACACAGCCCATGAGGACACTTCTGCAGCTGGAGTCAGTGGGCACAAGACATGCACCACTGCCCAAGCAGCCTGGGTGCCCATCACAGGAACAAGAAAGCACTTCCCCTCTGCCTCAGCACCTTTTCCGCCATGGGGCCAGATGGCCCTGCCTGGGCTCATGGGGCCCATACAGCCCTGGCACCAGCACTCACTAGGCCCACTCTCCCAGCCACTGCTGGGCTAGGAGCAAGCAGGGTGCTGTCCTGCCCAGCGTGTGCAGCAGCTCATGCAAGCATGGGGGCTACGAGAGTATCTGAGTTGCAGAAGTGTTCCCTCAAATCATCACTGAGCCAGATCAGAGGGCACTGGTGTGCTGGAGGTCAGGGAGACAGCACACGCCATGTGGGACACTAGAGAGGATGTCACTGAGGACAGGCTGTGCATCACCCACACAGCTAGCACTTCCTGCCCCGTCACCCCTTAAAGAAACCCCATTTTGCTCATGCAGCAAAGCACCCTAACCCAAGTGAGCAAGACGACACGCTCTGGCAAGATTCAGGAAAGACAGAGCTGACAGAGTGGGCACTATCAGAATTTAAAGCCTCTCTTTGAAAGGCACTGATAAAAACAAGCCAAGACAAAGGCATGAGAAAGCACAATCTGAACATCTGATAAAGAAACGGATCCAGAATATGTAAAGACCGCTTAAAGCTCCACGTGGAGAAAAAAGAAACACTTGTTTACATCTGCACAGCCACTGTGTGAAGTTCGTCCTTCTGAGGAAGAGCGTGTGGCAAGACTTCAGCACCATCCCTGTGGCACACGCACCTCATGAAGACACAGAAAAATTTAACAGATTATGTATTTATTTTGATTTGTGAGACAGTCTTGCTATGTAGTATGGATCAGCCTTGAACTCAGTATGTATGGAGCCCTGGCCAGCCTGGAGCTCCTGACAACCCTCCTGCCTCAAGATCCAGAATGTCACTAAAGACTTACCCTTTTGCTTTGAAAGTGAAGGAAACATTAACAGTCTGTTAGCTTTGGTTGGATCAGTTTTGTGTTTTAATAAAAACTTCCAACTTTTCTAAAATTTGAGCAACTAATACTGGTGACTAGATTTAGAAAGTGATTTAATTCTTCCAACCCAAAATGTATCACATGTCCCATGTTCTATGTCACCATTTACCATATATTTTTTAAATAAATATTATTTCCAAGTTTTTTTGTTTTTTTTTTTTTCAAAATGTATCACTTTATTTCCCCACCTGGTGGCCACATACAACAAGCCTTAAGCGCTGCCAATCATGTGATTTCTTCAGTAAGCTCCAAGGCTCCCAGAAGTTTTCCTGGGTTTCACAGGCAGAAGAGTCCTGAGATTTCAAATATTAAAGCTTTCTCCACAGCCACAATATCTCCACAGATATTCGGGTTATTGAAGACAAACTCACTGGATAATTTGTCTTCAACATAGTCCATTTCTGTTCCTAGAAGTGTCAGCTATGCTTTCTTTTCGATGAACACTCTGACTCCATCTTGAACAACCTCTTCATCAGAATCTCTTTGTTTTTGTGTATTCTAGAGTGTAGGAAAGGCCATTACAGCCCCTGGTTCGGACGCCAACTTTCAAACCTACATGTTCAGGTTTATCTTTAAGAAGCTGTTTTATCTTGTTTACAGCAGAAGGTGTCAGCGTGAGGGCGGTGCGGGTGGGCTGCAGTTTCCTCTTGCTCACAGCCCGGACCGTGGCTCGGACTAAGGAAGCCGACATAGTCGCCATCCAGGCGCCCGGGTAACTCAGGCAGGACCTCAAGCCCCTCAGCCTCTCTCCATGGACATGGCGGGTGCCAGTGGTTTTTTTTTTTAATCCTCTTGCCTCAGTCTCCTGAGTCCTGGTATTATAGGTGTGTACCACCACACCCAGCCGAACAAGCTTGATATGTTTTGGTTTTTATTTTTTTTTGAGGCAGGGTTTGGAGAAAGCAAGCCCTGGAGAAACAGTGAAGGAAACAGAACTTTATGCACTACTGATGGGAATGTCAGGTGGTGTGACCACTGTGGAAAACAGCTGGAAGTGTGAAAAAAAAGAAAACATATACAGGCAATTAGATATTTACCCAAGGAAAATGAAGGCAAATGTCTTTCTGAGACTGGTACACAAGTGTTCAGAGTGGCTTTACCTGCCTCAGATAAAGGTGAAAACAGTCTCCAAGTCCTTCAGAATGAACAGATAAACATCCATCCGTTTATCTAACAGAACACTAAAACTGAACTGTGGATCCACACGCCAAGTGGACACCTCTCAGGATAACTGCTGAAAGGAACCAGACAAAAAGAATGTCCAGTAGGTAAGACCATTCACATAAAATTCTAGAAATGCTAGATAAGCCAGTGGGAAAAAGCAGACTGCCTAGGGATGCCATGGCACTGCCTGGGGCCTGAGAACAGAGATACTAAGTAGAGCTACACACTAGAACAAGGAAATCTTTAAGGGCCGGGCTCAGGCTTGTCCTGGGGATAGTGGTGTAGTTCCCCCGCCCCAGGATGTGTTTGTTGGCTGTAACATGATGCACCTTTCCATATGCACAACTAATCACTGTCAATCATATCCCCAAAATACACTTTAATCTGTTTAGAAAACAGATTGTTCTCAACTATCATTCATACACTGCTTCTAATTCTACCATTCACTCTGGGCCCCTGGTGAAGAACCTTGGTAAGACACTTACCTGTTTTCGGGGTCTCAAGGACAGAGGGACCCAGTAAGGCAGTGCTACATCAGCTGTGGGCACAGGTCAGTGGCCCCTGAATGTGGCAAGGCACTTACAGCAGATATGCTCTTGGGAGTGGCCAAGGTTAGCCACTAGGCTGGAATACTAAGCAAGATCCAAAAAAGACAGGTTTAAGTATTCTGCAGCACTTCAAAAGCAAGCCAAGGAGCTATCTCAAACATAAATCAACGGCCAGAGGGAGAACATCTAGGGCAGTAACACACGCTAAGTTCCTACTGCAGCTCAGGAAAAGGCAAAATACATGGCTGGCAGTGAGACCCACGAAGCCCACAAGCTGGGTGTTGGGGGGTTCTTAGCCACATCACATCCTGCTGCCCTAGGAAAAAGTCCCAGTTCCCTTCCACCAGGGGCAGAGGGCAGCCAGCTCTAGAGGCAAGTAGAGGTTGGACGCTCTGGTTCACCAGGCATTTTTCACACAGTGCTTACTGTCTGCTGAGGATGCCATCTGCCCTAGGGGTAGATGAAGATGCCAATGCCAGAGATATGCAGAGGGGCTCTGCTGGTTTCCCTGGACTCCTAAGCACTCAAGTGAAGAGGGTGACCCTACACAGACACTTCTGGGGATCAGCGATGGCCCCTACAACCACAAACTGCCATCTCTGGTAACCCTTTCATGAGACACAGCCTCTGCTCCCATATCCTTCACGACTCCCATCCCAGAGCTGGGACAAAGAAGCTAGAGCTTGTTTCCTTACTGGATGAGCTTTGAAGCACACTTTTTTCAAGGTTTGAAATGTGCTCTTTCTGGTAAAGAACAGGAGACTTAGAACATCAAGCTTTGGGTCTACTGGGAGCAGCCTGCCCCAAAAGTCCTAGGCCTGAGTCCTTTCTGAGGCCTAGAGCAGCTGAGGATGACCAGCCAGAAGAGGGCTCATACAGGTGCCACAGCTGTTCCAAGTACTGGCTTCCAAGGACTCCTAAATTCTCCAGCCAACTCAATCCAACACACTCCAACAGGCTTGTGTCTGGCCTATCAGGAAAGACTGCAGAGTTCTAATCTGGTGCAGACTTCCTAAAACATGGGACTACCAACTCCACATCTAAGACACTTGATCAGACACCACAAGCTTTCTGCAACAAATGCAGTCTAACTGCACAGAATAAAACTCCTGCCAGTGTAAAAACTGGGGGCTTCCTCTCTAGGAAGACAAAGCTCATGGAGCCACCCAGCCTTGGTCGTGCATCCCCACTATTTCCCAATGCTAGCTACATTATTGGTCATAGAGCCCCCAACAGGTATAAAACAGGAAGTCAAGCTATTCTTCCCTACAGTGAGTTGTCCAAGTGCTTTGTAACAGGGAAACTGGAAAACATACGCGGGAATGTGTTCGTGTTTCACTAGATCACATTCATTACTGCTGCTTTATCTAGTGCAACAGCTTCAGGCTGACATCTGACTAAATACAGTAGCGTCAGTAGCCGCTGTAGTAGCTCTGCCACTGAGCTACACCCCTCGCCCTGGCTGATGGTGAACGACTGGGGTGGGGGCAGGGTGCAGCTGTCCCATGCAGTGTGCACAGCCCCTCTGGTAACAGCAGCCTGGCTGTGTTCTGGAAGGGGCATCACACTCATCGCAGCCCACACATGCACGTGAGGTGCACCTCACGGCTTAAGTCGTAGGTTGTATAAAACAATAAGCCGCCTTTCCGTGCTCGTTCCTGCGGGCTCAGCCGTCAGCTGGGCCGGCGGGCCCCGGGCTCCCGGCGCTCGGCTCTTGGGGCCAGCTGCGGTCTCCCGCGCCAGGATGCGCTTCGGTGTTAGCAAATGCTACGGATCCGAAGAGCCTCCGGAGGGTCTGGGCCTTCGCAAACTTCACCATGAGGACCACAGAGAAAACAACGCCCAGCTCTCACTCGCGCGGTCCCACACCGCGCCAAACCGCCCTCTCGCCCCAGCCTCCACCCGCCCTCCCAGCGTGCACCTCGGCCCCACGCTCGCCTCCTACGTTCCGCTGATTGGCCCGCTCTTAGCCATTCAGGTGAGGCCTTGTAGGGATGTGCACTTCTCTGGCTGCCAATTGGTCCCTCGCCCTGGGCTCGGCGTCAGCGGGTCAGACGGACCGACGAGCTTCTGGGCTGTCGCTCAGCCTTCGCTCGCGGTGGAGTTCCCTGGCCTGCTTCATGGACTTCGACTCTGGAAAGCCCACCGCCCTCAACTTGACCAACTCACCGTTTCCGACGGACGGGCCTGTGCACCGGCCAGGGGGCATCCCAGGAGGGGTCTAGGTCCAATGCAGAGAGAGAAATGTGGGAGTGGCCCCGCCGGGGTGCGGGAGGCTTGGGAGAGGAATGTTAGGGTGGAAACGCAGTTCAGGGGAACAAGGTTTTATTACTTATTTCTTTCCCCTTCCTTCTTTTCGGGACTGGGAAACCCAAAATTTTGCCTTGAGCCACATTCTCAGCCACTTTTTTTTTTTTTTTTAATTATTCCTTTAAGGTAGGTTCTCCAAGTCACTAAATTTCCCAGGCCAGGCTCCAACTCAGGATCCTCCTGCCTGGGCCTCCTAGGATGCTGGCATTACGAGTGTGTGCCTCCAAGCCCCGCTGAGGCTGACAAGTTCCTGAGATAAGCATTCTGTCGGATATCTCGGACATGTGTATATTCAGTCCCTTTCTGTCTGAACTTCGTTTTCATGTGCTAAATGCGTCACCCCTACCAAAGGGCCTGTGAGTTTCAGGGAAATTTGTATTTTTTTAACAACCTGGGGCTTAACGATTATGGAGTTCAAACCAACTGTCGTCTAGTCTGGGTGCTCCTTGAGCCCAGTCCTCTAACCTGTTTCTCCTTTGTCTCTTAGTCTCTCCCTTCATGTGTGTGTTTGGGCAGTTAAGTGGAGACATGATATATGTCCTCATATTTTAATAAAACTCAGTGCTTTCTGCCTCTCAGTTTGTTCTGTAAATTATCTCACGTTGCAGTTTGTAGTTCTGGGAGTGGCAGGGAGTCTTAATACTCTCCACCAATGTTGGTATTTGCCAAAACGGTACAAGCAGCTGTAGCCCTTGAGGAGGAGCCCCACTGCTCTGCATTCCAGTTGGCCAAGAGGAGCTGCTGCCCTCCTCATCTCGCCTGTCTTCCAGATCACCTCTCCATAAACTCCCTGCAAATCTTCATCTCAGAGTCTGCCTTTAGAGCTGGAACGCAAACAACCCTCTTCCACCACCTTTCTGACATGTCACACTTGCTGTGTGGAACCCTGTTCCGATCTGTGAAAGGCCTGGTGCCACCTCTGTGCTGCAGGCCTGTGCTAGAGTCCAGAGCTGGGGCTCTGGCTTACCCACAAACAAACACAGTGTCCTCTAGAGACCTTCTGGGCCAAGGTGAACTCACCAGTCAGCATGAAGCGATTGCTAAGGAACTGTTGGGAAAAGCTGGGCAGAAGGGAAAACGAGTAGATGGGAAGGTGACAGAGCCTTGCTGGAGTCTGCAGCAAGATTTTGTCTGGGGTTTCCAAAATGCGGGAAGAGGAAGGCAAAGACTTTCTTCCCCGACCCTTGTTTTACACTGGATACTTCTGAAGCATTTAAAGCTCTCCAGGAGAAAGGAAAAGACTGCTGTCCAGGTGGAGCTGTGGGTGGCCCTCTGCTGGATTTGAGAGGCCACTGGCAAGAGCAGAGTGCCAACTGCGTAGGAACAGTCACGAAAACAAAGGGTCCCAGCTCAGCCCTGTGGGTAGACAAGCACAGGAAGACGCCCACCCTCTGCAAGGGAAGGGGGCGCTTCAGTGCAGCCCAGAATGACCCTTCAACATGCACAGATCAAGGGACCTGAGGCGGCACAGCCCTGCACCCAGAGCCCTACTGCCCAACCCCCTCATCTGTACAGAGCCAGCTTTGGAAAGATCCTGCAAATGACCACACCACTAAACCAGTGGAGAATTCAGCCTCTGCAGTCAGATTCTGACACTGGCTTACCACTCTAAGATACCCTTGCCTGATCTGACCTATGACAAATACAGAAGAAGAGCAATGGAGTCTACAAACGTAGCTTTAAATTTCATTTCCCTCAGGGAAACAATGGATTTCTCTGGGTGGAATTTCAAATATCCCAAGTCTCGTCACAGATATCATTGACCTCTGGAGGTTTGTGCTCCATGTCAGCTGCTTTCTGAGCTGCTACATGCCGGTCCCCACTAACAGCAGCTCTGCTGGCTATACCCTTACTCTTTCCTCTTGGGTTCTCTGACATCATCTTCATGCCTTAGTCTCTCCAACAGTGAGATTTCACAGTTCTCAGAGTTCTAAAACACCTCACATCTTGGGCTTCCTTTACTTCGTCATCCCTGGGTGGGGACACAATACCATCCTCCTCCTCTTCCTCAGAAGGATAAGAAAAGGATGCAGCCTATACAAGCCAACCAGGTTCTAGGACAGTGTCTGTTACCCCACCCTTCACAGCCCCAGCACTCTGGGGACAGAGGCTGCCCACCTGCCGAGTGTTCCTATCCACATGGCCCTCTCACAAGCTTGCCTCCCAGTAGAACTTTGGAACTCTAGTGACAGGAGAGAAGCTCTGTGACAACTAGGCCACACCTTCCTTGGGCTCCTGAGTCTTAAAGGAGAGCAGGGACCCAGGAGCCCAAAGACAGGGTAGAGATTAGTTTGGGGCCAAGCTTCCTGGACCCACAGTCAGACATAGCTGTGGCTTCAGGAGGGCCATCCCTACGGTCCAGAACAAGCACCTAGGCAGGGACAGTGGCAGCCCTGAGCTGGCCTCTCAGCACTACTGTTGGGATGACTTCATGAGGCAGGCTTCAGGGCTGAGCCACAAGCAGGCAGGCCCTGGGACAAACACTACCACTCAGAGCAGAAGTGGGCACCTGAGAGGAAGCATGCCCTCCCCAGTGAGCTTCTACCACACTCCAGCCAGAGGGCACCACCAGAGCCAGTAGGAAGTCTCCTCTGGGCCTGAGGCAGCAAGCAGGGCAGGCATGGAGGCCTCTTGTTCCTGTGTATGCACCACGCAGTCTTGCAGAAGCTCCCTGTGGGTGCTGCTTCAACAGTGTCTAGACATTCCCCCAAAGCCTCATGAGTCTGGGTGGGCTTTCATTGGTGGGGAATGTACAGCATGTGATGCTGGGACCACAGCTGCATGGTGAGTGAAGTCATGTGCTGGCTGGTTTGGCCAAGTCTGGCTAGAGGTGTGGGTGTGCATACTGGGAGCCTGCATACCATGTTAGGGACACAGCATTTGGTCTGCCTCACATGTGGCCTCTGCTACATGTGGGCACCATAAACTGTTCTCCATGATGCCCCTCTACCATGCCACCCCACCTTGGAGCAGCCAATTATGGACTGAAACCTCCATACATGGTGAGCCAAATAAACTTTCCTCTTTTAACTTGGGGTGTTGGGTATTTTGTTTGCGCAAATGAGAGAAAAGTTACATAGATGTTTCTTGGTAAGGACTTGGCTCACAGAGAATCCAATGGAAAAAGCTGGTAACCACTGCCCGGAGAGGGCTGGGCCACCCTGCAGTATGACCAGCCAGCCGCCAAGGAAGGGGCCATCGGCCACGTGGTGAGAACCCCCGGCCTGCAGGCCAGCGCTGGCCCATGAAGGGGGTGACACAAACCTTGCTGTTTTGAGTGCAAGGCACAGACACACAGACAGGAGGCAGACAGTGTCCCCATGGTGTCAAAACTTCAAGGGCTGAGGTAGGGGGCTTCTCCTAAAAGGATGCTCATGAAAAACAGGCTGAGAAACTGTCTCTGCAAGGCACCAGGCTGTGCTTGCTGTGTGGGTCCCCAGGCTGTACCTTTGTGAGAGGAAAGCTCTGAGGTGGAGGCTGAGGAGGGGCAGGCACAGGGTGCAGTTTATACTGCTTCAGCTCAGAAAACTGCTCACAGGACAGTATCCTGGACACAGATCTACGTCAAAACCAAGCAATGTTTTTTAAAACCTCCCTGGCTGTGTGACCTTGGGCGTATTGCACAGCCTCTTTATTTCCCACTTGTAAGGCGGGCTGACCTTAACCAACCTGTGTCTCCCAAGTTGTTACAGTGAGAACACCCAGTGAACACTTTCCCGGCAGTGTTTGGCATGGATGGAGAGTCGTGAACCACTCCAGGGCATTCGGGATGTGGCCGCTCGGAGGCCATGCAGGTGGACGCACTGGGTTAAGACCAACAGGTAATGTGCTCAGTGCAGGTGGCACCTGCTGGGCATCAGCTTCCTGGGGAGGATACAGACCTGCCACCCCAGCACCACGAGGAGATGGTCAAGCCAAAGCCGGAGGGTTTGCAAACCACTCAGGGGGCTTTTCTTTGCCTGTTGCTGGCTGGGAACAAGACTTATGCAGAGACCCCACATCCCCACTAGAGGTCACACTACAAAGAGACTCCCAGAGAGTGGGGACAAAGGGAAGATCCAGGGCACACAGAACACCTGGCCTTCAGGGAGAGAGCTACACAGGAGACAGGCTGGGTGAAGCAGGTGACCACCATGTCCCCACCTCGGCTCCCCTGTAGAGTATAAGCTTTGCCCATAGGAGTTGGACACATGGCCCCAACTCTACAGTCCAGTAGAGACGCACAGAAAGGAAGGCCTGGTTCAGACGAGGACAATGGCCTTGGACAGAACCAGAAAAGGGGAGGGCGCACAGGCCCACCCCATTCCCCAAATGATGAGTCACCTGACACATGCTCCCAGGGTGACACACAGCTGCTCATCCTGCCCATCACCCTCCTACTCCTCCCAGCTGGCATGGTCAGGTGATTGCGAGTCACTGGCCACTAGGACAATACAAGCATTTCAAAGATCCAGAACCCCATAAAAAGGCCCTGGTCCCAAGCCTGGGGGCAGACCTGATGACAGAGAGGCAGGCACCAAGGAAAAGAAAAACCCAAAGAACTTCTCCACCTGCCCACCACCTCCCCAGTCCCGCAGTCCCACTACCAGAGCTCTTCCTGGGATCCTGTAAGACCCAACAATGTCATCAGGCATTTGTTTGGTTTTCATTATGGGAGCCTTAGTCCAGGGCCTTCATACTGAGCTACATCCCTGGCCCTCCTCTATTTTCTGAGACACAGGCTGTCCCTAAGCTGACCAGGCTGTACTCAAATTTTGCAATCCTTCTGTCTCAGCCTCCCAGAGTACTGGGATCACAGATGTGCACCTCCACAACTGGCTCCACCTGCCACTCTGGAACCTAATCTGTAGCAAGTGGCAGGGCTTGATACGTGGGGAATTTGCCTTGTGCCACTGAAGGAGCTGGCAAAGACATACAGGGATGGAAAAACAAACCACATTCTCAGAGTGGCCACAGCACCCTTGTGGGCGGCCGGGTCCCAGCTGTGTGTGTTGCCAGGCCTCCCTTTCCAGGCTACAGGGCCTGTGGGTGGCACCCAGGCCCAATAGTGGGAACACCCACACTGCCCCATAGGCTCCCAGAGCCTTATTTTGGATATTAGTAGAAACCATATGCCCAAACACTAGAAACAGACTAGGCAGTTTAGATTTGAGAATTTTTTTTAATCAGGAGTACTTCTCTTCAATGTGCTCTTCACAATACTGAAGGGATTCCTCCGATGGAGAAAGGTCCCTTAGAGCAAGCCACAGGCTCTGTGTAGAAAATGCGTTCTCTTGAATTTCTTTCAACAGTGGTAAAACTTAGAGCCACAGTCTATCCACCCAACTTTCCTTATAGCTTTGTGGTCAAGGTAACCATCCTTCTCAGGCTGCCTCCTCCAGCAAGGAAGTAACAAAGACATCAGGCTCAACCCTGCAAAGAATGCCAGAAACTGGGGCCAAGTCCTTGAAGCTCGCTGAAGGACCCCAGAAGAATCCGGGTGAGCCCTGGTGTCTCCCACCTGCCAGGAGGATGGAACTGCTCTGCCCAGGAGGGTGCCCCTGCTCTGCCCCTCTGTCTCTCCACCTCCCAGGCAGTGTGCATATAGGGTCCCTGCCAGAGCTGCTCAGCTCTGCAATGGGAGTGAAGATGGTCGGGAGTTGCCAATGAAAAGAAGCTAGGACCGTGGAAACTTTTTTTAAGGCCAGTAAGGGAGAAATTAATTAGCAAAACATTGCATGGCATGTTCCTGGCTGATCTCTAGGCAAAGGCACCACATGACTGCCAGGGGATCTCTCACCAGTGGGGTAAATCCCGAGCATCCCCAGAGGAGGGCTCAGAGTGGCCATCAGAGGCCAGCACTGAGAGAGATGTGCACACTGGAAGTCTGCTCGGGGCTGAACAAGCCACAAGGCAGGAAGGGGACAGATTCAAGGAGTCCCTGTCCTTCCAGAGACACCAGTGCAAGACCTTGGATGGAGTTGCAAATGCCAGCGTTATGATGAAGACATGTGGGCACTCAGGGACCCCATGCTGCAGGGTCCTGAACAGCTCCCAGGTTCTGATAAGCAGACCACATCCAGAAAGCTGCACATGGCTTCACAGGGTGCTGGATGGCCACGCTGCAGAACTGGACCTGCACGCACTATACAGTGAAATGAAAGCAGCCCCATGCCCTGGTGACAGGCACCCCACAGGTGCCAGGCAGCTGGGCACAGAGCAGGTGCAAAGGAGGAGCAGTGGGGGGAGGGCACAAAACAACACCTGCTGGGAGCCAGCCTCTAGACCGTGAAGCGTCAGGAGGAGCCTTGGGTCTGAAGCTGAAGCACAGCCAGTGTAGGGACAAGCTGCCAGGGAACTGCACGTGTGTGTGCAGTGACACGTCCTAGTGACCTGTATCACTAGCCCAGTATCACTGATGGGAAAAAGATCAGGTTAAAATGCATTTGCCTAAACCCTGAGCGAGTCAGGAAAAAAATGGGGAATTCTACCCAAGGTCTTCCCCAACCCGAGGTCCTGCCAGCTCCCAGGAGCTCCATTCTGGGCACACAGTCCTCTCCACACACCCCGGGGGGGAATCGCACCCTCACCACCTCCTGGGCCCTCACAGGCCATGGCCGCTTCTGCTCCGCTCACCAACAGGCTGACAGGTGTAGCAGGACACCTCACCTGTACTTATTCCATCTGCTCAGGGGAGAACGCCTGGCTGCCACCCAGATCTCCCCCAGAGGAGGAGCCTGCTTTGTCTGGAAGAAAGCCAAGGCACCGAGGACACAGGTCCTGCCTCTGTTCCACATGCCCTCAACCTCCACTACTCAGATCACTCTGTTCATCCACTCTTTCCTTTTCTCTGTTTTGACATGCTCAGCTTTTTCCTTAATGGCTACCAACAATGTACAGGAATATGTTACACGCTATACAGAAGGTGTCTCAGGGGCCGGGCAGGGAGCCTGGCGAGAAGTCCACATTTCCAAGTACATGCTGCTTCTATTCGCGATGGCAGGGCCCGCATGGGGCACTGGCTGTGACGTGCTCAGGACGTGAGGGACTGGATGTTCTTGAGCATCTCATCAAAGGCCTGTAGTGACGGTGCGTCTGCATTCCGAAAAGCAGCCTGGACCCGGCTGTACAGGCTGAAGGACTTCAGCTCCAGCCAAATGAACCCAAAGCGGTCCTCATCAAACAAGATAAAGACTCCTGGGGTGCGCTCAGGGCTGGTGAAACCGTGGCCAGCGATGAGGCCTGTGCCATAAAAGCTGGAGAGAAAAGAGGCACAGCATGAGGACAGAGGGGACCTTGGGCATGGCAGGTGTCTGGGGTATCCCAGAGCACCCTACTTGCCAAGCCGGCCTCCACTGTGTGTGCCAGGCACAGGCCAGCAGAGTCTGAAGAGGACCTGTCTTTGCAGGGGCAGCTGCAGGCCTGATACCATCTTCACCGAAGACCCACATGGCCAATACCCTGGAGGCAGGGGCCTGGGCTTGGGGCTGCTTAGATCTGGGCCCTGAAGACCACACCATCACCCCACCTTTCCCAGCCCTGGGTAGGCATGTGGGAATTCTGCTCCAGGAATACAGCAAGCCCATGGAAACAAAGATCTTAACTTCTAGGATTGTTACATCCCCTCAAACAACACAGACATATGAGAGATGGAATCTACAGCTAATGCAGAAACCCACCAACAGCTCTGAGACCAGGATTAGTTTAAAACACAGCTCTGTCTCTCTTGTGAGAACTGCATGGCCCTGGCAGCAAGATCGGGGCTGACCTGGAGCCTCCCACTGAGGCTTTGCAGGGCCAGGGACAGGGGAACAGCCCTGTGGTTCATAGCTAGGGATGGAGATGCCCAGCCGGTGTGGGGCAAGCAGTGGCCACCGGCAGAGAAAATGCCACCATGGATATTCCCGACACAGGTTGCAAAACAACAGCAGGGACCCGACACAGCTTCCTTACAGGCTGGAGAATTGTCCTGTGCTCCAGCAGAGAGATGACTGGCAGCCAGGTGGCCACAGAATGCCTGTAACCTGTGCATGGGCTGCAAGCTGGCCACAGGGTCCTGGGAGCATGACATGTTTATAGAAATAATAAAGCTCTTTTCCTTCATGGCCATTCAGAATTTTCAACAGCTGAAATCACACTGGAAAGCTGTCCATAGGCCTGTATCTGCACAATCAGCCCTGTCCTTTTTGCATAAGCAAAGAAAATTATTTTCCCCTCATAAAGCTCCATCCGGTTGCTTAGATCCTCTCTGGGAGCTCAGCATGGGAGATACTGCAACAGTGGTTTTCCAGGGCAATGCCACACAGACCACTGCAGGCCTGGAACAGGAGCCATCCAGAGGCAAAAGGAAGGAGACAGACAACCATAGCAGAGGCCAGCTACCTGTGGCACCAGGAGATGGGTGCGTGGTCCTGACTGGGCTGCAGTCCGACACTGTGCACTATCCCACACAGCAGCCACAGGCAGGACTGCCTGTCAGCACCGACATGGCCAGCATAACCAGGAACTGGGGTTTTCATTCCACTTCACTTCCAGAAATGTTTAAACAGCCCCAGAGTGCAGGAACTGGGACGCAAGAGCAGGGGAGCAGGGCCTAAAGTAGCAGCCGGGCCAGGAGCACATGGGAGAAGCCAGGCGAAGGGAGCTGGCAGGTCTGCCAGGTCATGGACCCAGCCCTGGGCCCGCAGGATGCCAGCAAGGACTCTGCCTACAGCAGAGTAGGGTAGAAGAGGCACAACCACAGGACTTGGGGTCACATCCGGTATACAGCAGTGGCAGACAACGGCCACACACAGAGTTCCTGGATAGGCTTCCAACAGGGCTCCTACAGGAGGGACCCTGACTCTGTCACCTATCCAGCTGGGGGCATTCTAGCTTGCCTGTCTAAACTTGGCCAGCTACAAAGCTGCTTCAGGAGTGATACTGTGTGCCTCATGAGGCATACAGAGGCGCCACTATGCTAAGCCTGCTGCACAGTCTGGGCCCAGGAATGCCACTCCAGTGCTAGGGCACTGGGCCCACCCTGCCCCATGGTTCTTACCACATCCGGCAGCTGCGGGGATAGTCCTCATTCCTTGAGCTCACACCCATGGGCAGCACGAAGGGCTGCCCCTTGCCGGACTGGTCAGGCTGTTCAGCTGCAGCTGCTCCATCCGCTCCATCCGAGGGCTTCCCACCGCCGTGCTCTCCAGGCCCTGCCTCTGCCTCCCTGGCCGGCTGCTCCTGGGCCAGGACGGGGTCCTCACCGGCCTCCCGCTGCTGCTCCTGCCGTACCTGCTCACTGACCTCCAGGACGATACGCGAGAGTTCATTGAAGTTACGGAGATTCTCAACATCAGGCAGCTGAATGCGATGCCTCAGGTCAATCTCCACAGTCTGCTGCCCGGCGGGGATGTTGGGGTCACCCTGCAGAGCAGTGGCAGAGGCATTCAGACACCCAGAGAACTGTTGCACTTCCCAGCCAAACATGCCCTGGCCCACGAGCGATGCCTACAGAACCAGGCTTCAGATGCCATCCCCTTCAGGGGCCCTATCTGGGGTCTGTGAAGATGAAACAGCAGTGCTGATGAGTAACAGCCCCAGAGACCAGGCAGCCTGCCACAGTGTGGCCTCATGCAGCCGCAGGGCCTGGTGCAGTGTCCTCTCTGGGGCCTCCATGCCATGGCCCATGCTCAGTGAAATCAAACACAAATGAGACAGAAGCAAGCGCTGGGACTCTGGAGCTCAACACACTCAACACTGAAGACATCACATTCTTAGCCCTGTCTTTCCAAGCCTCTGTGCGCCTTGCTCACTGTGGCAGCCCTGACTCCTTGGCACG
>PVKA01013407.1:0-55080 GCA_004027165.1 Ctenomys sociabilis | reverse complement strand
GGCTCACGATGTATACTTCATTTTTATACTTTTCTGCTGGATGGTTAAGACCTAGGTAGATCAAGACTTATATACCAACACAAGAACTTTATATTTCCTATGTGGTCATTGAAGTCCTCTCAGGGTTTATCTTGTAGTCCTGTACATTATTCTGTAGTTCCTTTGTCTGTGTCATCCATGTGGATGAGTCACAGCCAATACTTGACCAGATTGCTCTCTGTGAGAGCTTGAGAGAAAGTTTTCTCTTCATGTGACTCTCCCCAGGCACACTTTAGAACTTCAATCTCTTTCCTCTGTGGCTCCATAATCTCCTTGTTCAGAAAATTTGGAGCTCACCTGAGTTTCATGATGTTGCAGCACAGGTTCTCCTATGTCCTGAGTCTTCGCTGACCTTGAAAGGCTAGGGCCAAAATGTTGGCTGGCCTTGTGGCTCTTCTATTTCTCCAACTCTGACTTGTGATCTTAGGTCGTTAACTATCCAGAAGAAAAGCTGATTAGTATCCTGCAGCATATGCCATTCACTTTGCCTTATCTGACTCAATTGATTTTACTTGTTGTACGTTGTATTTTACTTTGTATTTTTGCTTTTCGCTTGTTATACTAGGGAGACTATACGATATTTACACATGTGTGTCTTGTTTATTTCACTTATGAGTATATGTTCAAGTGGCATCCACTTCAGTATAAATGCTTCAAACTTATCATTCTTAATAGCTGAGTAATACTCTATTATATAGAAATACCACATCTTTTTGATATAATTCAGGTACAAAAAAATAAGATAAGTAAGCAACTACACTCTTAATTCACTGATAAGAGATATCTGCTAAAATAATATCTGTAAATATAATATCATGTATGCACCTTGTACAATACCAAAACATTATGAAAATAGTTTGCAATGTATTTATTCATCGAATGTGTATGGTTAAGGTGTCTTGAAACTGATTGACATTTGTATTTTAATAAAATAAAAAAAAAAGCTCATTGAGAGAAGGAAAGAATAAATAATTAACCTTACAAAGTCCATTGTTTTGCAGGGTTTATCATTGCAGTCCATTCTTGTTAACAAGCAAAATCAAGGGAATAACAGGGTTGGTAAAAGGAGAAAGCTGAATATGCTTAGGCTTCTGCTGTGGTTCTGTCTCTCCATGGGCAATAAGGCAAAAGAACATAATTCCTCACCTAGCAATGTGGACAAGGTAGAGGGAAAATGAGGCTCACTTCAAGGTCCTTCTGGCTCTGCACAGGGTCAGGTCTAGAGCACTGAGTATTTGTCAAAGGATGGAACACCGCCTTTCTACCAAGCCTATATATCTTTGTGTGACTCTGAAGCAGTGTTTCTATTCTTGGTAGAACACTATTTTTAGCTACCCTGGTATCCACTTGACTGGACTCTCCATTTTTTCCATAATCTGGAAAAAAAATTCACTGTCTTAGCATTTCCCCAGGATACCGAGACATACATACCCCTTCTTATTTCTAAAATAGCCACTTCACTATTCTAGTTGCTTAGGCTAAGGATCTTTCTTTCTCACATAGCTCATCCAATATATCAGCATACCCTTTAAGCTCTACTTTCAAAATAGACCCAAAAGCCAATCACAGGCTGGTGAGATAGCTCTGTGGACTAAGTGCCTGCTGAGGCAAGTGCAAGGACTGGAGTTTGATCCACAGCACCACATGTCACACCAGGAGCACTGAGCTGGTCACCAAGAATGGGCATAGTGGTGCATGCCTGTAATTCCTGTGCTGAGGAGGCTGAAAACAGGAGGATCACTGTAAGTCCAAGCTGCACAGTGAGACCCTGGACCAAGTACATTAAAAAAAAAAAAAAAAAAAAAAAAAAAAAAAAAAAAAAAAAAAAAAAAAAAAAAAAAAAAAAAAAAAAAAAAAAAAAAAAAAAAAAAAAAAAAAACAGAAAGAAAGAAAGAAAGAAAGAAAGAAAGAAAGAAAGAAAGAAAGAAAGAAAAAGCCAATCACATCTTATCTCCTCTCCTACCCCAGATATCTTCCCCAGATAGCTCTCAGTGGTGTGGGTGAATGGAAACTGAAACCTGGCTTTCCTTCTTGTACTTATGAACTGGATTTTCTGCCCCAAAGCCACATCCCCCTGGAAGGAGGGCACCCTTAACAATTTTACCAAGATGTGCTATAGATCAACAACTTTCCAGTGGGATAATCTAAGTAAACACTCTCCCCAAAATCCTCTCACACTACACAGAAATAAAAAAATTCACAACCGTGGCTTTCCATGATTTGACCTGGCTATCTGTGATTTTTTGTCTCTTATTTGAGCCATAAAAGTCTTCAAACAAGCTCTTGCCTTAGATCCTTCACATTGATTTTTCCCTGGTTTAAAATGACTTACTTCCTCACATGAGAGAAGACTCTTTTCTGAATCCCAGAAACCCATTCCTTGAAGGAACCTTTGTCACCTCCCTCTGCGGCCATGTATGTCTTTGTTGTGTATTAAATCATGTCTCCTAAGAGAACATTGAACATTCAAGGCCTCACCCCTGATGTTTGTGAATGTGACCTTATTTGGAAGTAGAGTCTCTGCAGATATAATCAAGTTAAAAGAAGGTTGCACTGGGTTAGGATGTGCCTAATCCAATGGCTGATGTCCTTATAAGAACAAAGAAATCTGTTCAGAGAGGCAAACAGTGGGATGTCTCTCTGCCTTAATGGAGGAGGCAGAGAGTGCAGTAATGTGTTGAGGCCAGTGTCTCAGTTCATTTAAAGAAGTCCTTGGCATTGAGTAATTTATAAGCAGTAGAAATTTATTTTCTCATACTTCTAGAGGTTTGGATCCAATATCAAGGTTCTGGCTGGTACAGTGTCTAAGGAGAACCTTGGCTTTGCTTCCAAGATGGTGCTTTATTGCTGGATCTTCTGGAAAGGAAGACGTCATGGGGAATAGAAGAGATGGAGGATACGAAGGTTCTAGCTAGTTCCCTAGCTAGTTCCCTCCCCCTCTTTTCTATAAGGTCACTAGTCCCTCATAACTTAATTAGCTCCTAAAGGCTCCATCTTTTATTGTTATCACATTGGGGATTAAGTTTCAACTTGTGAATTTTTGGAGCACATATTTAGAAAGAAGTAGAAGGGATTGTAACAGGCTCCAGAATCTGAGGAAAGAGGACTGGAGCAAATTCACCCTGACAGCCTTCTCCAGGAAGGATTGCCATGGCTGACACCTTGATTTTAAATTTTGGCTTCCTTAACTGGAGAGAATACATTTTTGTTGTTTCTAAAACTTCCAAATTGTGGTGTTTTGCTACAGCAGCCTTGGAAAATGAATACACCATCTGACATGCAATGTGTTACTTACCAATTTGTTTAACTGTCTCTCTATTAGGAGGGAAAGGATTCTATCTATCATTCTCTGCCATGTCTCCTATGGCTGACATAGAGCCTGGTGTAAAGTAGATACCACAAGTACTTTCTAGAAAAATGAATACAAATTTACTCAGCTAGGCCTGGTATGTGGGATTCTTAGCATCAGAATTTTTTGCTGTATCTCCCAACTGCTATGGTGATTTGACTGACCCATTGATGGCAGAAGAGTGTCACTCAGTTGCCACAGGTGTAGCTCATTTAGATGTCTAAACTGGTGTCTTCTGATGTTGCTGGTAGCCTAGCGCCTCACCAATCCTAGTAAGTCTTCCCCACAAGAGATGTAGTTCTTTCCTTTAGATTTAGGACTAAGGGAGAGTGAGAGTTCCTTTAGTGCATGGCCTGTGTCCTACTCTCTTTGGAATCCTCAGTCATGGGCAGAGAGATCAAGCACTGTGTAGATAGCTGTTGAATGAATTAGTGATTAAGAATAGATCACAGCTTTAGAGCACTCATAATGTAACAGGCAATGTTCAAAGCTTCATTTTTTTTCCCTGCCAATTTGCTCTATGAATTATGTGTTGCTTAGTTAACATGGTATTTCATTTGCATTCCCTGAGTGCACTCTGACTGACAGGGGGATACGTGCTAGGTGACAAAGGCAAGCCAAACAGGATTGAACTCCTATGAATCACCATCAAGGTAATCCACCTTCAAGGACTGAGAAGGGAATGTTAGGGTCACGCCCCTTCCCATGGGACTTTTCTTTGGGAAATAAATTTGGTCATAAACATGGTGCTTGCATGTGCATATCAGTTCTACAGTATGTGTCGTACCAATGTTGTGAAGGGGGATGACTCGACTGGGAATTGTTAGCGAGCAGGAGTGCTGGATCAGGATGCAGGACTCCCATACCACCTGGGCTTTGACTAGTTTGCTGTAATCTTGGTTTAGAGTACATTTACCCTCTCTGCTTTCAACTTCACAGGTGTTTTCTCTGTGTGCATGCTTCTGAGTCCTAATTTTATCTTTATGGGGACAACAGCCATGTTGGATTAGGGGGTCTACCCTAATCAACTAGAATGTCATCTCATCTAATTATACCTTTAAGGGCCCCCTTTCCAGACTGGGTTACCTTCTGAGGCTTTTGAGTTAAAACTTCAACATTAGGATGTTCGAGGGATGAAATTCAAGCAATACAGGTGACTTTTCTTTCTTCTCCTTTTTAGCCATGTGATGAACCAATGCAAGTATATTTTTAGGGTCTACTCAGAGCAAAGCTGGTGGGATTTTACCGAAATCTGAGTCCAGAATTTTATCCTCATGTCCTTTTAATCTAAAACATTCCATGCCTTATGTGGCCTTCGCCTTCCAACTGGCACACTAGTAGTTGACTTAATGTGTACACACTAGTGTGTATACTGTGTGCATACATGTGTGTACATGTGTTTTGGACAGAAATATCTCTTGTAATTGTTCCTCTATTACCATCCAGATGCAATTATTCTTATTTTGCTTGAGTGCTTATTAATTTGTACTTTCTTACATCTCTGCCCAAGTGCATATTAAATGAGCTTCCACCTCAATGCCAATCACGTCCTCTTACCATGATTTCTAGCAGACAAAGCCTACTTTTGTCTAGATGGTGCTTCTCCTTTCTCAGCCTTATGACTTTTGATTTTTGAAATCAAATGACAGTGATGTAATAATGCTTTTCCCAACATTTTCAAGTTGTTTCAGTAGTGTTTTTTTTATGTGTGTGTGTGTGTGTGTGTGTGTGTGTGTGTTTGTTTCCTAAGTTATGGCTCCACATATTAGACTTTGGTGGTTTGTTCATTTGTCTATAAGACTGCTATAGTCTAATTTGCCTAATTTGTAGGTCTTGTGCAGAATGAAAATTCAGAGCCCCATACTTGAAAGTTACTAATAATTTCAAGAGGTTAACAGAAGAACAATGAACCAGGTGTGAGGCACCTTGGGAGTGTGGTCTATGACCTTGGTCTTGTCTATCTGCCTGGTCTATGGAGTGTCATCTTTCTCAGATGCTCATTGCCATCACTCAACAAATGCTGTATGATCAAATCAATCAATGAATGAATGACTCCCTTTAGATGAAGGGAGTCATCTTATAATACTGCAGAAACCCTCCCAGAATCACTGAGGTGAGTGGGGAAATGTGGCCCTGTGCAGTGATTTGTAGTAACAAATAATCATATTTTGCATGCATGTAAAACTTCTCATCTTTAAAACACCTTCAAAACATCAATTAATCCTTACAACAGCATCAATGAAATTGAAACTAGGAGGAGAATTTGAGGCATGTAAAGTTTAATTACCAATATTAAAATTCGGAATGCAATTAATTCTTCTCCTACTGGGGCAGTCAACACATTTCATACTTTTTCCTCTCCCTCTGTTAAAAACAAAAAGAACATGAGAACTTTTTCTTTCTGTGGCCTGTAGAAATTTTCTATGGCCTAGAGAAATTTTTTCTGTAGTCTGTAGCCATGCCACCCTGAATGGACTTGATCTTATCTGTTCTACTGTATTAGTCTGAAAGGGGTAAAGCTGTTCTCTGAGAAACCTGAAGGGCTGGGGAGAAGTAAGGATGTATCTGCGTTCTTTGTTTCTTTCTGAATTCCTTTAAGAATCTGGGGTCTGGGAGCCCAGTGAAGTGTTGTCATGTGCACAAAGTGAAGTCACTTTGAACAAAGATGTGAAGAATTCTGTAAGGCCCAAGGCAAAACTAAGACAACTTTCCCAAACAACACAACCATCACCACCACCACTGCAGCTGCAACTGCCACAACAATAATGGTGATTTCATGGAATCCTGGTTACACGCGAACACTATAGGGAGGTCTTTATCTGCATTGCCTAGTGTAAGGGACAGTGTGTGCAAAAAAGTTTGGCCTTGTGCAAAGACCCAAAGGACAAGGGACCTGAAATATAGGACTCCAAGCATTTTGAACCTTTAGATTCTCTAGGATGGGGACTAGGTTACTGTTGTGCCTTGGCAGGGAGAAAAGCTGCCTGCTCCTCTGCAGCAGAGAACACCTTTCACAGGAGGGAGCATCTGACCTTCAGAACCACCAAGGCATGTGGGGAGGTACTTATGTTCTCAGCCAAAGTCTCCAGTCTCTTGGAAGCAGGTGAAACCCAATTGCCCCTTTCTTAAGAGTGGACTGTGCATAATGACTGGGTTAGTTGGCTCATCACTTTGACAAAATACCTAAGCAAAACAACTTAAAGGAAGGGGAGATTTATCTGGGCTCACAGTCTCAGAAGTTTTAGTCCCTGGCTGGCTGGCTCCAAGGCAGAAACATCATGGTTGAGGGCCCTGGTGGAGGAAAAACTCCAGGAAACAGAGAGAAAGAAAGGGCCAGAGATGAATGCTCAGGAAGCAGCCTCCAAAGTATAACACTGATTTTCTCCCTTCAGCTTGACCCCATTTCTAAATTTGCATTACCTCTCACTATGTTGTCAAATGAAGGACTCATCAATGAGGTAATTAGAAAAAGTTAGAACCCTTGAGACCTGAGAAAGTTAGAACCCTTGTGACCTTCTGGAGACCTCCCCTCTGAGTGCATGAGATTTTGGGGGGGACACTTTATTTTTTTATTTTTTTGTCTTTTTGGGACAGGGTCTCACTATGCAGTTCAGGCTGGCCTTAAGCTCAATTTGTAGCTCAGGCTGGTCTCGAACTCACAACAATCCTCCTGCCTCAGCCTCCCGAGTGCTGGGATTACAGGTCTGCGCCACCACGCCCGGCTGGGGGGGACACTTTAGATTTAAACTTAAATAGGCTCTTTCTCTCTCCCTCTCTGTCTGTCTGTCTTTCTCTCTCTCTAGGGATGGAACTCAGGACCTTACACTTGCCAGGCAGGAAACTCAGAGAAAGAAAGGGCCAGAGAGGAAAAGCTCTGAGCTATCTCCCCAGTCAAGGCTTCTTTTTACAAGGGGCAGGATAGAAAGCGGAGTGATAAAAGGATAACATTACAGAAGAGAAACTTGACCAATGCTACTAAAGCCAAGTTCAGATACTATTATTTTCTTCTTTAGGCCTAGATTTTATAAAAATTCCCTGATGGTAAAGTTTAAAACACTGCTGCTGACAGTAGAAATCTAACAATTTCCTGAAAAGTGTCTATTTTTTCTTCTTCCTAGGACACAGCTGTGATCCTAGTTAACCTGATCCTACCACCTGTTTCCTTCCTGGGCTCATTGGCCATGACTTCTTATGTTGGATCCTTTCTTGTTCATTTTCTTTTTCTTTTTGAGACAGGGTCTTACTATGCAGCTCAGGCTGGCCTTAAGCTCACTTTGCAGCTCAGGCTGGTCTCAAACTCACAACAATCCTCCTGCCTCAGCCTCCCAAATGCTGGGATTACAGGCATGCACCACCACACCCAACTTTCTTGTTCATTTTCTTTAGTTTTGATTCCTGACATTTTTTTGTTACCATTCTGTAGTCTAGTGGAGGATAGTCCAAGTCCCATGAAGTGGCAGTGACAGAGTCTGAAGAAGAATTAGATGGTGGCTCTTGGCAGGAAGATGACTTGAGTCACACAGTCTTTGAACTGAAACTTGGTAGCACTGCTTTATGTACAGGAAAGGGGGCAAGGAAGAATCTCTTTTTAAAATGTCCAACTATTCCACAAGCCTGATGCCTGTATTTACAGAAGTGAAGGGAGACAAGTGTTCCTGGCCTCAGGCTGAATATATGAGGCCATCTGACATTGTTTCTAGGGGCTGGAAAGATAGCTAAGTAGAATAAGCACTAGGGGCTGGAAAGATAGCTAAGTAGAATAAGTACTTGCCTACCAAAAAAAAAAAAAAAAAAAAAAAGGAGACATTGTTTCTGTAAATCTTATGTAGTTCATTTTCTTTTATTATTGTTAATTTTTAAAAATATGCTTCTGAGATCCTTCACATCCAGAATCAACCCTAGGTGCCTGTGTCTTTTCCATGTCATAGTGCCTCAGAAGCCAGGGTTGCTGGAGGCATTTGGGATTGAATGTGTTTTATGGAACATATTTTCATAGTGTGTTGCAGTGGGCTTTGCTTTCTGTCCCAGCCATCCAGCCATCTCAGAGAAAGACACAACCAATTTGAAATGGTATAAGTACTTGTCAAATTGTTTATTTGCCATTCATACTAGTTATAATATTGAATTTACAGAAGAAACTGTGGTACAAAGGAAATAAGGCTCCAATAGCCCCTGGGTGGCAGCAGCCCAGCTGCCCTATATAAGCTGGGCATGAAGATCCTCCCAGGAGTAGGGCAGCTGACACCCCTATTGTGCACAGTGGACTGTGGCAACGAGTGCCTGCCCTGCTATGGTAGTTAGAAACACCCTAGTGAGGGCATGCTGGGTATTGTCTCCCATCTTATCTCGTTTAAGACCTGCACTAGACAGTTCCTCTTCAGCAAGTGTTCAGTATGTCACTACCAGGAGAAAAGAAGCCCACATATCAATTTTCAGGATGCTCTGTGACCAGAGGTAATGACTGCCACACAACAGACACTGGGTGGACCCTGAAGTAGAACTATGCTTCCCATAGATATTTCAATAGATGTGTTACACTGTCATTTTAACTAGGAAGTTTATTCTTTCCACTGATTTTTATACATCCAGAATAGCACATATAACCAACAGTTCTTTTTTGTTTTTTTTGCACATTCATTTCCCCTAGAACAAAAAGTGAACTTAAAAAAATTGGAACCATGCTATTAGCTGTTTACAAAAGTGGGTATCTCATTTTTAAGTCTAAAATAAAATAGAAAGAAGCATTTTTTTCTACAGTATTTAGCAAACATAAGAGAAAGTCCTTTGAAACACATAAAAATTGAAAAAAGTTATTACAGGCATTAACAATATTTTATAATGAAGCTTAAAATCTATTTACATACATAAATACAATTAATTTTGTTGATACAACCCTTCTGGAAGGGAAAAAATAAAAAGCCATAGGATCAGCTTTATCAATACTGACCAGGCTGAAGGAAAGGGAAAAGTTTCCCAACAAATAAACAAATCAACAAATAAAAAGCCCCAAGCAAATGTATAGTCTAGAGTAAACAAAAATGTATTTTCCTCAATGTAAAAAAATGTTTTCTGAGATTACTGTCAATCTATTTTTTCATGTATAAAATACCCAAAACATGTCATCTCCCCCAAAAGCAAAACAATCAAAATAAAAAAATGCCAGGACGGAATGTCCCAAAGAAACAGGTATTTCAAGACAGAAATCTGCAATCCTTAATTGCAGGACATTTGAGCGAAACCATTCATTTCCTTTCCAATCAGAGCATTTCTGTTTATGTGCACAGAAACTGTAGGCAGCAGAGAGGCTGTTTACTCACTGATGGTAATTTGCCCGGGAAGGCTTCTGCTGCTGCATTTGGAGAGCAAGCAGATCCAAAACGGCTGGCAACATCTCTGTTCTGCTGGAAGAAACCCATAAGCAGGGGAAAGGCTGACTCACCCTGTTCTTGATGCAAAGGGAGGAGAACTGGACCTCCTTGTGTTCTGGACATTTGGTATGGGTGGGTGTGTGCTCGCTTCTTACAGAGAATGGGAGAATGAGGGAGGGAAAGAGGAGGAGGAGTTTGCAGGAGGAAGCAGGGAGAGGAAGAGGGAGACAGTGGAGGTACAGCAGATAGGAAGAGAATATATATATATTCAAATAGTGAGAAGGACAGTAAGAAGTGGAATACGTGTCTTGTGTTGAAACATATATAGTGGTAGGAATAAGCAGTACAAGTGGCTTATTCAATGTCCTGGACCAAAACTCCTAGATATAGCCAGTTATTACATGATTAAAAATCTTGTTGATATCTTACTTTAGCTGGAAGCAATGAATACAAAGATACCTTCATTTACCTGAAGGTAATGAACACAATTCCTCAGCAAGAAAAATACGTGAAAACTATTTCCAATATAACTACAGCTTGAAATTTTTTTCCCTGAAGTGACTGAAAATTATATATGTTGGTACAGGTTGATGAAACTCTGAATTGCCAAGCTGGTAAGTCTACAACAAAGTGACAATGCCTTTCCAGAAAGGCTTTGAGATGTGAAAAATGATCTAATTCCCTGCTTAGGGTATTAGGCTGGTCTGGAGTTGGAATATCTTTAGCTATGAGAATTAAGATGAAAAATATAAATTTTTCTTTCATCTTCCCCAACATTTTTCTCAGGTCAGATATGGTAGCATGTGCGGAAAAGAATAAGTTAATCTGGGGGAAATGGGCTAATAGTCCATTCCAAGAATTATATTTATAATTTCTCCGACATTTGATAGTTTAGCTGTAAAAATATACTGTGGAATAATTTATGAAACTGAATTTTGGGAGGAGTTATATTTAAAATGAAAATGAGTGTATTCTGAGTTTCTGTAAGATCTACTATAATTCTCTAGATAAGAATAACCTGACGTCACAAGCTGCTTCTCTCTTACCAAAGTGCTACTGCATCTGTGTAAAAAACAAATAATCAATATATATATATATATAAAACTCAAAACAAGTTGTTTTTAAATAAGTCCAGCTGTTTTGCTGCCTGCAGCCAAAGATCTAATTTGAATGCTTAGATTTCTAAAATAAAAATCAAACACTGTTCTGAAGTCCTGCTTTCAAACACTCTTTAGAGTTGACCTGAAATTGTTTTAACTAATTCAAAGAGGTACATTAAATAACCAGATCATTTAGAGCACACATATGTCAAAATCAGCAGTCAGTATTTATGAGTTGTACAAAACTGCATTCTGACCAAGTCCTCCAATAAAAATAGTGCCATGAAATTTACAGTGACATCGGATACACTTGAATTGTAGCCATGAGCAGCAGTGACATGAATCTTTCCTGTCATGCTGGTGCACATAGATGAAAGTGCACACCCCCCCAGGGTAGGGTCTCAGCCTGGTCAAAGCAAAAACAAAGGTGCAGTCAAGCAGTCTAGATGGATTTCCTACACAGGTGGAATGATGTTCTCCCAAGTGATTTCATCCAGGCAGGCAGAAACAGGCTCATCTAGGTCTGATTTTGGACTGACCCTCTTAAAATTCAGCTGGGTTCCTTTGGCCCTCAAAGTTATTTGGTGTTATCCCTCCTACTCCTACTTTTGGGGGATAGCTAGAAATTCTGTTCTGCATTAATGACTGGATATTGTATCAAAGAGAAATGTTTTCTTGTGCCCCCAGTATTGAGAGGTTAAGGAATTCCTAAATTCATCATTTGGTTCCTATGTAAATACTCCTCCTCCACACAGCTCCCATTGGATGTGTTCTGTTACAGGGCATATCTGAAATTATCAGGCCATAGTGTAAGTATACCCCCAGGCAGGAATCAAATCCTTTTTCAGAGGTGTAATCATTGGCACCTGCCTGAATCCTTCGGGACTAGAGTTAACCGTCTGACTGAAGGAAGGAAGCCAGATGAGACCCTTTGTTGAGCCTAGCAGAAAATTCTCTATTTTTGATTCTTGGAGTGACCCTCAGTTTCTAAAATTCCATTAAAAACATTGCTCATGAGCTACCAACTTGTTTAATTAACATGAAAGGGAGTTTAATGTAAACAATATTTCTAGATAACCAAGTGATCACATTATCCATTCTTTTTTTCTTTGTTTTCCAGCCTTCTTCAATGTGATACATTTAACTTTGGCTACTATAAAAAAAAGTATAGTACTTGATATTTTTTCTTAATATAAGTACATTTAAATAATTAAAAAAGTATCAACATATAAGTAACTGTCTGAACATTAAGATATATAAATATCTAGGGATTCCTTGTGGGAATACAGTAGTTAAAAAAATGACCCAATGTTGTAGCTGTCTCAGAAACATAAAAAAATAAAACAACTACACAAGTCCCAAAGAGAAGTTAAATAAAACTTACAGAAATGGGAATCCTATTTCTCAATTGTTAAAGCAAGAAAGAAGCAAATATATATATATATATATATATATATATATATATATATATATATATATATATATGCAAAAATAACCACCCAGATGCAAATACGCATTTTGCAATTTATAAGGTGCAGAAAAGAAAATCAGAAATAAGAATTGGATGCCAAACAAGATGAACTGTGTCCTCCCGCTCCCCTCCCCCCAACCCCTAAAATTCCACTCTCTGGAATAAACAACTTGGTTAAAAAGTTAAGTCAAGGGTATAAAATCTTTCTTTTATTCACAGCATTGCTAAATCAGAAGCATTCACAGTTTCCCTCTGGGAATCATCCTGTTTGCCTTACAACGTGCCACGTCGCGGTGGTCCTGTGGACACCAAGTTGTGGCCTGCTGGGAAGACAGATGGGCCCAGGGCCGACAGCGGAGCAAACTGCGTGGCTTCGGAAGCACGGGAGGCAGAGGCCCGGCGAGACTCGGGCACAGTGCTGGCCGGGGCCGGCTCCGGGGTGAGGTCCGGCGCCGCGCATGCTCAGTAGGGCCGCCACACGGCCTCCTCCAGGCGCGCCGCGGGAGCCATGTTGGTGGGCGAGTTGCTGTGGCTGCCCTCAGCCTCCACCACGTCGCTCTGGTTAGGGAGGCTGGGGTTGAGCAGCGCCGAGCCTGTGGAGGCGTTGGTGCAGGGCGGCAGGATGCGTGGTGGTGACCGCTCGCCGCCCACCATGGAGAACTGGTAGGAGCCGGCAGAGGCCCCGTAGTACAGGTGGTAGGAAGGAGAGCTGGCCTGGAATGGGCCACCCTGCGCCTGCGACGAGCCGGGGTAGGGTGGTGGCAGGTACGTGTGGTAGCGTGTGGCCGAGCTCATGGCAGACATGCCGATGCCGATGCCCGACGTGACTGGTGTTGGGGAGTAGGTGAAGGCACCCGGATAGTGCATGCGGGGATCAGAGATGGAGGGCAGCGCGGGGAACTGGCGTGGGTCACCAAAGGCCGCCAGGTCAGGAGCAGCTGTGGAGCAAAGTAGATGGCATGTGAGTAGGCAGCTGGGAGGCCATGACCCTTCCTTCCAATTGCTCCTGCCTGTGAAGGAGGACTACCCAAAATGCCAGTCCACAAAACAAGGAAATGACTTCCCAGAATGCTCTTAACCAGGAAGTGAGGGAACTACCCAGAATGCTACTACCCAAGAGGATGGAGAGACTACCCAGAATGCTCTTGCCCAAAAAGTACAAGGACTCAATGGTAATAGACCGCAAGACATTGTGAAGAATACAGAGAAATGGCAGATGGTAATACTTATAGGCAAGATATTCGGTAATGTGGCATATAGGAAGTGATGTAGTATAATAAATATATGTGGCTATATGCATAGTACAAATAATGAAAATTATAGGTAAAATACTGGTATAAACCCCCGGTGGCAGTTGCAATCTATTGGCTTATCTGACTGGTATCAATTTTTATATGTCCCAAAACTTAAGAATGAATTTTACTTTTTTTAAATGGGAGGAGGGCAAAAATCTAAAAAAAAATTAGTATATTTTGATGTCAAAATTATAGGAAATTCAAAGTTCACCTTTCAAACATAAGTTGAAACATAACTCCACCTTTATATATTGTGTACGGCTGTTTATGAGCTACCACTGCAGAAATGAAAGATGACAGAATTGTAGGAATGGCTAAAATACTCCTTGGTCCTTTACTGAAAAAATTCTGCCTACACTCTAAATTAGTCAATGTTAATATCTATTAGTGTACTGATGATATAACCAGTATATTAATATATCACCATTACTACATAGTAACATATAACACTACATAGCAGTTAACATAATGGATGCATTGATATATTACCAAGAGTATATTATGTATACTATATTAATAGTGTATAATATGACACATAAATGCTATAAAATAGGATTAATATAGTAATATATTACATATAGTTATGTTGAATCTTAGCAAATGTCATTTTTTTGTAGTATTTTAATGGTTAAAAGTAGAATTTTCAATTATTTAACATAATGTGTGTCATGCTAGTGACAGGGAGTGAATGTTGGTATCAGTATCACATCTTTCCCAGGTGTGCCCTCAGACTGGCTTCTAAATATTTAGAAACAATATAGCTTTAATTTCATCTAAATTCTTTAATATGTGTCTCTCTGTTTAACACAAGTGGATATAGGACTTTTTTTTTCATTTTTTAAAAAATATTTTGAAGTTTTACCAGGAATGGCAAAGCTTTGTCTATAAAATTCCCTTTTTTAGCTTGGTGCAGTGTTGCAAACTGGTTTTGGCTGTACTGTAGCTCACTGTATCCTTCTACATTTTTCTTTCAGTCTGTCTTCCTTTCAGTTTGGCTGTACTGTAGCTCATCGTATCCCTCTACATTTTTCTTCCTTTCAGATTACTATAGAATATGAGTGCCAGGATGTGTTCCCCAAGTCCTGAAGATCAGAGTTTATCAAAAGTGGCACTGTTGACATTTCTGGCCAGATTATTTTGTAGGGTGCTTTGGGGCTGTCTTGTGCATTGTATCTGGCAACACTTGGCAGTATCTCTGGTCCTTACACACTAGATGCCAATAGCAACCCAAAATGCTTCGAGACATTGTCAAATAATGTGAGTGTGGGGACAAGGGAAGCATGGTCACCCATGGCTGAGAGGCACCACTGTAGATACAGGATGGTTTCCTGGGATGAGCAGGACTGTAATTGTTACATTAGCAAGCACAAAGCAACAAGACAATGCAGAAGCATGAATTTATTGTCTAAATTTTTAAGTTCTCAAATCAGCATACAAAATAACTTTAAGCTTAAATACTATGTGCCCTGTGTCCTTCTGAGTTCAGGATGATAGACACACTTGAGGACATCAGAAGGTTGCTCTGAAAGGAAAGCTACCAGAGTGGTTAATCTGTTAAGCTACCAGAGTGGTTAATCTGTTGTTTTTTTTTTCTTCAGAAGGCTTCGGCTGTTGATCAGCTTCCTCATATTTCAGGCCTATTATTCCAGCAGGGAGAACTAGTGTGTTCTCATTCTCATATTCATTCTCTCTCTCTCTCTCTCTCCCCCCTTCCTTCTCTGCCCCATATTTCTCCTCCTCCCAAACTCTCCCTCCTCTAATGATCTTTTATTGCTCTAACATATTAAAAAAAAAAAAAAAAAAGAACTCTTGTGTACACTTGGGATGAATGCAATGAGGGGATATACTCTTCATCAGAGAGGTAATTAAAGTTTATAGAAACAACCCAAGTCTGCAGCAAATCCCTCCACTAATGAGGAAACCAGAAGTCTGACTTTCAAACAAACACTCCTGTTAATCTTTTCAAAGCGAGTCAGACATGTGGGCAGGGAAAAAGTTGTAAACTGACAGTGGTTCTAGGGCTGCCCTTCCTTCGCCCCTCTCTAGCTTATTCTCAAGCCAGGCCACGCCTCATTCCACAGGGTTCATCCCTGTCTGTTTGCTAGAGCCATTGGTGAGCAAGCTCTGTGTCATTTGTTTTTGCTTATAAGGAGAGCTGTGACATGTCAGAGAATTAACAGGAAACTTTACTCCATAATTTTTTGTACTCTAATTTACGTAGTCCAGGGAGCAGCTGAGGTAGGAAGAAAAGCTTTAGGCAAATACAGTTCATTTGTTATCATCTGATGCAATGCTCTGGACACAAATGACTCTGCCTATTATTCCTCTTGCTTTATTTGACCTAAAATAAAAAGGTGAATCTACTGGAAAAATGAATGAAAGGTCACCCTGTTTCACAGTGGTGTCTGGACATGCTCTGCCAGTCTGTTGCAACTACCAAATGGCAATGTGGTGATGGTACCGAGTTACTGGAATCCTGAGTGAGTCTGTGATTTGTCATGGGCATAAGCACTGGAATGATGTTACAGTCTCAGCTGTTAGGGAAAAATAGTTCTTTCACTTGTGGGCAAATGTCTGAAAGATCTGAAATATTGACTGTATTTCTTCTATTTTTCACATTAGCATCATTTTACCAAAAACAAAACAAAAAAAGAAAAAACCAGATTGGCCAGATTGTCTTTCTTTTTAATATACATATTTGAGAATAACAACTGCATGCCTCCACATACACGCAGATTCTAGGGCTGTATTTGTTTTCATATGTCTTGACCAGTATTGGTTATTAAGACCAGTCCTGTGCAAATCACCCATCCAGCATAGCTCATCTATTCTTTTGGCTGGCCTGGTGCCTCCTTGTTCAGTAGCAATGTAAGCTGGGACCCCTGATCTTCAGGAGGAGCTTTTTAAGAGTAGGAAATCTGGGGATTAGGAGGTTGAGGTATTTTGGTTGGAAATGTTTCTCCATGGAGGGGACTGAATATTTGCCATGACAGCTCAAGTCTTTGCTCTACAGCTCAACAGGGGATGAAAGCAGCCCCACTCTGGGGCCCCTCCCATTGCCCCCAAAGGATTAAACAACCTGAGCAGATAATGGCTGCCTTGAAAGGATCTTTTGCATGACTCAGATTAATGCATGCTGTCTGTCGCCCAGGTTGGCAGCTACACATTAATTTAAAAAAAAAAAAAAAGAAAGAAAAGTAAACCTCCAGATGACAACTCTTTTCAGACAAGGTGTGGAGTCTGTCTGTGAAGGATAGAGAGAGACAGACAGAGTCCACATCCCCATGTTCAAGGAAGCCCAGGTGGGACTGGGGCGGGGGGCGGGGCCGCACACAAAGCTGCTGGGAGAGATGAAAAGGTAAAGCAGCCACAGAGCAGTGTCAAGTTCTCAAAGCTGTCCGCCTGGGCAGTCAGTTTCTTTTATGTAGTCCACCCCTACCCCCACCCTCACCCCCAGGTTTAGGACAACACTTTTCAGGCCTGTGTTCCAGGCTTGATTTCTCTGAGGGAGTTCTGCCAAATTGAAGAGCAGTCTCCCATGCTGTTCTCTGCCACTGATGAAGGCTCCTTTGGAATTCTCCGGTCCTCCTAAGACAGCACAGGATCGTTCTTGGGTGCTGAATCAGGGTTTGGTTTCATCTGAGTCACATGCCTAGCCATAACGCATCCATCCTTACTCCTTGGCTAACTCAAGTCCAGCTTATTTATTTAGAAGCAACTCTGTGATTTGGGAGTTTGAAATACGTATGTTACATATTCCATTTTTTGTTTTTAAAAAAAGCCTCCTTTATATCTGCATACTAATGCACTGGAAGAGCTTGACCCCTAGGGCTTTTGGACTATAAAGTACCAATTTTGGGTGACAACCAAATGCAAAGACTTACAACACACATTCTCAGGGATAGACCCAGAGGAGCGATATTTCCAAAGAAAACACTAATTGTTTCAGATGTGGACCATACATAGCTAGTGAGTAGAATAGCACCACAGAGAAGAATCAGTGCAACTGTCAAGTTCCTCTGGAGGCAAACTCTGTTCCTAAGAGATGGGTTTTAAGCAGCCACAAGTTGAACTGATGTTATACTTCCTGCAGTGCTCCCTTAACTCCTTAGATCAGCATTTGCTGTGAAAGTGCTGGCAGTGATGGTCATAGCTAATGTAAAAACTGAACACTTGAGTTGGATTTCCTGTTTTACTGTAGCACTATGGAATATTTGAAGACAGTAGTTTTCAATGGGGGAAGTTTTTGTGGTAGTGTCTGAAGATGTTTTTGATTGATGTTCCTGGCACCTAGAGGCCAGGGAGGCTGCTAAATATCCCACAGTGCACGCAGAAGCCCCTTCCCCCAAGAAAGAATTGTTGGGACCAAGTGTCAGTAGTGCTACTGCTGAGAGAGCCTGAGAAAGCATTCAGTGCAGCTCTAAGAAGCAGCTAAACAGCTTGTGAACTGTCAACCAATCACAATTGTCTGGAAAACACAACATTTCACAACAGCTAAAATGGCAGACATGATTCCTTTGCCCCTTTGCTTGCCCCTTAATCTGCTATAATCTGATCCTAAGAGTTGAAAAGGAAAAACAGCCACCCTCCCCCAACACACATGCATGGGTGTTTGCAGGCATCATAATGTTGAAGTTCTCTGAAGTATTTTCACAGTTTGGTTCAGCTCCAATTTCAAAGCCCCAAACAGCAAGTTTCTTCTTTTGCCTTCAACAAAGGAATTTTTCCTCTGTAACTCTGATTTCCCTGCCCACGAGCAAAGGTGAATGCCAAGCCCAAAGGGCTCATAGGTTACATGACTAATATTTAATGAGCTCACATTAACAACAATTATGCTAACCATGACACCTGAGCTTTCCATGCTGTTCCTCTAACCTCGATCTGAACAGTTTGTAGTTGGGAGTATCTCATTTGGTGAATATTTGCCTCCCACTCCATGTTTTCCCTTATTGTGCTGGTCATGGCACTTGGACCAGTCCAAGTCCAGAATTAGTGGGAATGATGAGTTCTAGAAGCTGAACACATGCTCTTCTCAGATTATTAACCCCTCAGCCCCCATCCTTTCCTGCTAAACATGAGCAGCCCCTGGATGACCAACATAGCAACTTTTCCAAGTCATTTGGTATCTAAAATCTTTGCTTTTAAGTGTTAAGTAAAGTTAGTACATGGCATGGCACTTGGAACAGAGATAGGCAATTCTGTCTCTTAACCATGTTTTACTTAATTAACAATGGTAATGGCCTGGCAGTTCCCTTTGTACATCTCCTCTCCCAAACCTTGAATTTCAGCTTGGTGCAAATATTTTCAGGAGCCTTACTTGAGAGCCGGCTGGAAAGTTCTGCAGAGAGGCTTGTCATGCCACTGGCACGTCCAGGTGAAATGGGTGTTGCGGGGTGCACGGAAGGAGTGGTGATGGATCCCAAGTATTGGTAGGACTGATCATAGGACCACGGTGGGGATGGCTGGATCTGCCTTGTATCTGCATAGAAAGAAAGGATCAGTTATAGATTGGGTAGAATGAAGTTTTAAGACTAAAATATTTTGTTGTTTTTTGTTTTTGGCAGAACCAGGGATTGAACTCAGGGCCTTGCACTTGACAGGGAAGCGCTTATTCCACTGAGCCATCTCCCCGGCAAGACTAAAATATTTTAATAAGAAACTGTCAACCTTTGTTTAAATATATATGCTTGTAATCTGTTTATCAGTGTTTACTAAGCCTACCTAGGCCTGAGAATCTGTCACTGTACAGTGATTTGTCTCCTAAAAGGCACTGAAATACAGTTTATGTTTGATTCTTGCAGATTTTCATGTGATAAATATTTCTTCTAGATGTTTTATTCAACCACACTAATAATGATGAGGGGAGTGGATTGTGCTTTACATTCATGTTCAGAATACTTGACTACTCATGACTTCACATGCTGATAGCCCACACTATTTTAGCTTTACCAATGATTACAGTGGTCACTATCAAAAAAACATTTTGTCTACCTGTAGACAGTAGGCAAAATTATTCCTTGGGCTTTTTTTGGTAAGATAAATGGTCTGCCAAGAAGGACAGCACAGAAGGTTTGGCTGGGAAGCTGGCAATGAGATTAACTATCAGAGAGTTGTCCCCTTTGTAAGACCTGATGTTTGCAACTTTCATAGGGCAAAATTTTTTAGCAAGTATTTTCTTTATTGTCATTAGAAGAGGCTTAGGTTAGACAAGACAAAAATCTGACTTCAAAAGATTTAGACAAAATAGATTTTGTAAATTTGACTCCAACATTCAGAAGTGTCTTAGTTTTCAAATGCATTATGCTGTTCACAAATGAAAAGGCAGTAGGGGACTTTTATATTCTTAGACAAAATGTCCAATAATATTTAAGTTATACTCTGTCCTCAGTATAGGGCAGTTTTATATTTTCTTAGGATTAAACATTAATTTTCTCCTTGTGTCCCACATCCTTTGTAGGCAACAACAACAGCAGACTACAGTGGTTTCTGAAGGTCTCATCAGAGCTTCATGACCCTTGGAATAATCATCTGGAAAGAGCAGACTTCTCTAGAAAAACAGGAGCTGTAAGTTTATAGCTGCCATGACATTAGGGAAATAAGTTATTCCTGCTCACTCTAAAGTGTCCAGATCTGCTCCCTCCAGGACTTTGCATTTTCATTAAAATTTATCTCTTCTGAGGTTTATGTTTTTTTGTTTATCTGTTGAAGTTGCCACAGTGGACAACAGCATTAGACAATTGGGGATCCGATCTCCTTCCCACTGCTAATAGCTTCCCTTCCTGTCTCATACTGATCCATTTCTTTTATATTTTTTTTTCCTGGAAAAAAAACAAAAAGCATCTGAATTTTTAAGTTTCTAAAACCTTGTAGCTTGTGGGCAAATATTTTAACTTGGGATCTGAAATTTTATTTTAACTTAACTGAAAGTATTTTAGCTTAACTGAAATCTGATGGTAAAGAGAGGTCTTGATTTCATTCTATATTTTAGGGGATTTAAAGAGATGGTGAAGAAAATGAGCCAGTCCATGCTAAACCCAGGGAAAAATAAATGCTCAAATGCAGTTGCAGCTCCATGCAGTCTTCCAGCTAATAATGTCCCCAAAAGATGGAGGAACTAGCAGCAAAGAACTGAGTATTCCCATGGTACTTGAAGTGTTTCACTCTAAGTGAAAACAAAACAAAACAAAACAAAAAAAAACAAAGTGTGCTCAGATATTGCCTATAAGACATGTATATGTCTCAGATACACATTTGCTATTTGTCTGTATAGTACTCAAATATTTTAATCACTTAAAAAGCAAACAAAAGTGTTTTATAATTGTCATAAAGCCCTCCAGGGTGTGAATTGTGGTGTAGTAATTCATGCCTGTTGTGTAGACAGCCTAGTACCCCTAACCCCATGTCTAAAACCACACTAAGCATAAAGTACTATGCTATGATTCATGCTCTGTCATGTTTTACTGTAGTGAAAAAGTTGTGCTAGGGTTTTCTAAACTCATAATTAAGCCATGCAAACGTTGCATAATATTTCACAGCCTTTTAAAAATATGCTTTGGTAAAATGATCTTTATGATTAAAGTCCAAGTTCTACGACTTTTTTTTTTTAAACACAGGGTTATAGATTCAATGTTATCTTACTTCACACCATAACTTAGCTTTCCAGGTGTTGCTTTGGGGACAGGGTTACAAGGCCTGAAGCCACCCTCCCATCGGTGTTCATTCCTGTGACCATGGTGGACTTGCTTTGGTTCATTGCCAGTGATGCCAGAAGGTGGTAGTGGTGAGCCTTTCCTCACAATTTTGGGTGTTTTCTTCTACATATATTATTAATAAAGCATAAGACCAAAGTGGGGAAAAGACATGACAGTATGACATGTTCTGTTTTTAATATTTTACTGGTTTTGCTCTGATGGGATAGGGCCAGCATGAACTTATGGACACAAATACTGGACTGGCAGCAAGAGAAGTGGGCTCTGAGCCTGGCTGTTTGGTAGGATACTCTCTTAGTCTTTCTTTATGCTTATGTCTGGAAAGTGTTTCCTAAATTTCTTCCAATGGTGACAGGGCCGGATTCTCATTCATATAAATTCTAGTATTTCTTTGCTTAACTTTATGTTATTCTTTCTTGTAGTCATAACTATTTGTATTCTAGCAGGAGGATGTCAACAAGGTGTTAGGAATTATCCAGAAAAGATCTTAGGTTGGGAAGAGAAGCTCTACCATTCTGTAAACCATAGGGCTACTTGTTCTTGAAGGAGATGCCTCTGATAAATCAATGCACTACAAAGAACAATATTTTATTGAACATGTAATACATGCCAGGCACGTGCTAATTAAGACCAGTATGGTCCTTACCTGACTGGAACTTTCCTTAGTGAAAATCTGAGGTGTTTGGAAAGGCTTCTTACTCTTATTAGTCATATTACTGAGAGTTCATTCATTCATTCATTCATAGGCTTGTGGAGTTATTCATCTTGCCATTCATTCATATTTCTACAAACACTTTTGCTTAATTAGGAGACTCACTAGTGAATGGATTATAGTCTCTGCCTTCTGGGAGTTAGAGCCACTAAGTGAAGCAAAGGGCTGTATCCAGGCTAACTACTAAATTAGCTGTGTAATGTGGACTTGAAGCACCAGTTCCCAAGGCAGAAGAAAGATCTCTAGTGGTATTTGTTACATTCTTACTTTCTACCTCTTAAAAGGAGCACACTAGGGAAGGAGGAGAACATACAATCACAGCTCAGTGTGGTCTGCTCACTGAAGGCAAAAGCTATTGTATCTATAATGATAGATACACTTCCTAGTGATTTTGACAAACTGCTAGAGCCTGAGTATCTTGTCTGGAGAGACACTATTAGGATTTCTTCATTTAAGAATTCCACTAAGTTCTCATAGGGTCCAATATAATGACTGTGGGGCTATAGCTAAAAGAGTTTCTAGTCATACATTATTGACAGAAAAGTTTAGAGGAAGCCCAAAGATGACAGAGGGACCAAAAATAAGGACAGTGAAGGAATTTGAAGGCTCTGGTACCAATAGCTGCAGTCAACATTTAGTATGGTCCAACTTCTGTCTAGATCAACAAAGGAAGTCATGCTAAAGGCCTGTTTACTTTGGTTCCTATCATGTAATACATCATGCCTAACTTTCAACAAAATGTTACAATACAGGCAGGAAAGACAACCTGAAGAGACAAAGCAAGTGCCAGAATGAGACAGATATGATACAGATTTTAGAATTACCAAACAGGGAAAGTGAGTATGACTAAATATCATGGTAAAAATACTGTAGAAAAATAAGACTACATGCAAACATAGATGGGCAGTGTAACAAGGAAATGGGGACTGTATGAAAAACTCAAAAGGAGTGTTGTAAATGTAGAATATTGTGACCAAAATGAGGAATGCTTTTTTATGGATCACGAACAAACAAAACACAGTAAGAGGAAAGAGTCAATGAACTTAAAGTATGTCAATAGAGACTTCCCAACTAAAAGACAGAGGGATTGAGAGGAAAACAGTATAATTCAGTAATTATGGGATAATTTCAAAAGATATAAAATATACATAACTGGAATGCTAGAAGGAGAAAAAGGAGAAAGCATGGAAGAACTATTTGAGGTATCAGTGGCTAAAATTTTCCAAAATTAATATGTCATGGTTTGAAATATTTGAAGTATCAGTGGCTGAAATTTTCTAAAATTAATGTGTTATGGTTTATATGTAAAATGTCTGTTGTTCATATGTTCAGAGATGGTTCTTTTGGAAGGTCATGGGATCATAAGGCTACGTTCTTCAGTGGCTTAATCCATTAGTGAGTTTGTGTACTATTAAGTGCTGGGGCTTGGTTGGATGTGTGCAAATGGGGGTGTGGCATGGAAAGGTGAATTCCTTTCCCCAGCTCCTCCCTTCTCTCTCTGCCTCCTAACTGCCATGGGTGGAATAGCTTTTCTCTGCCATGTACTTCCACCACTTGGAGCCAGGCAACTTTGGACTGAACTTCAGAAACTGTGAGCCAAAATCACCTCTTTTTCTTTTAAGTTGTCACTGTCAAGTATTTTGTCCCAGAAATGGGAAAGTGACCAATGCAGAATAACAGGAACCATACCACATATCCAGGAAACTTAGAAAATACCAAGTAAAATTAGTAGCAAATCTTCACCTAGCATATAAAATTCAAACTGCAGAAAACCAAAGAGAAGACGAAATCTTTAAAGAAACTGGAAGTAAGGGGAACAACTTCTTATTTGTATAAGAATAAAGAGAAGAATTACATCAGGTTTCTCTTCACCAAATACAAGCAAAAAGAGAGTATAATAAGATAAAAGTTGCAAGATAAAAGCCACCAACATAAAACTCTAAATCCACAAAAATTACTCTTCAAATGTGAAAGAGAAATACATTCTCTGAAAAATAAAACCAAGGTTATTTACTGCCAGTTGATAAACCTGGCAAAAAAATATTAAACAAAGTATCTCAGAGAGAAGGAAATTATACAGGCTAAAAACTCAGGGTCCTGGGAGATAGCTCAATGGAATAAGCACTTCCCTGACAAGTGCAAGGGCCTAAATTTAATCCCAAGTTTTGCAATACATGAACAAATAATAAAAATATAGCAATTTCTTAAAAAAAAACCCTCAGATCTGTACAAAGAAAGGAAGAGCATAAGAGAAAGAATAGCATAAAGTCTTCTAACTGGCCTGAAAGATAACTAAAGTAATGATAACTACAATGTATAGGACAATAACAGCATGTCTGAATGTCCCAACTTAATTTTTAAAGAAAGTCTGTCTATCATCTATGTATCTATCATCTATCTATCTATCTATCTATCTGTCTGTCTGTCTGTCTGTCTGTCTGTCTGTCTATCATCTATTTATTTGGTACAGGGTTATACTACATAGCTTTTACTCATAGTGATAATCCCATCTCAACCTCCCCAACACTGGGATTATGGCTTGTGCCACCACACCTGGTTTCAGTGGCCTGCAGGCTGGCACCACATGCAGTACCAGGGATTAAACCCAGGTCTTTGCACTTGCCAGGCAGGTGCTTAGACTGCTGAGCTATCTCCCCAGCCCTGGAATGTGCCAATTTGAAGACAGATTGCCAGAGCAGAGAGAAAATGAGACCCATCCGTATCTCTCCTATGAGGATTTCACTTTAAATATATACTCAGATAAGTTTAAAGTTAAAGAAAGGATGGGGCTGAACTGTGTGGCAAGACTCAGTAACAATTAAAAATTAAAAAGTAAAAGGATGGCAAAAGAGACACCATATTATCACTAACCAGAAGAAATCCAGGATAGTTGATTTTATACAAAGCTGACCAAAAAACAAAGAAGATTCTAGGTACAAAGAGAATTATATAATTGCAATAAAAACAATCCTTAGAGGAAAGTTTACAGTATTCAACACATGTATTAGAAAAGCGTGATCTGGAATTGGTAACCAAACTTTCCACATTAAATAAACCTAAAGGAATCAGAAGAAAAGAAATAATAAAAGTTAAAACTCAGTGAAATTGCACACAGAAATGTAATAGAGAATGATCAATAAAACCATTGCTTGTTCTTTAAGAAGTTCCAGATACCTTATTTGTCCCTATTGTCCCTCAGGCCACAGGAGAAGACAGAGATACATCTGGTCTACTCCTACATCCCACTTCTTTGGTTTTAACAGCTATAAGCTAGGTTTCCAATAGTATCAGATAAGCTGGGTCATTGTAGCCTTGTGCAGGCCAGAGATTATCAGGGATACACTAAACAGTCGTTAGAGTTGCAGAGCTCTTTCTTTGGCTATTTGGATGGCATCTCTAAGAGCCAGGCCTTTCGGTCACTTCTTGAGGTCATTCACCAATACAAAGTGGACAGGTAGCTATGCCATGTGCTTCATCATCTATTCCTTAAAAAGCAAAACTCCCTACTGGGCTTCTAAACCCCTTAGGGTGCTGTTTTCTTCCCCACAGAATTTCTCCCAGCTCTTCTAGCTTGGGCGAAGGCAGGGAGGTGCCCGGAGTGCCCTCTCAGTGCACCTCGGTCCTGGGCAGCTGGTGTAATGCTCTCCTGGATGCCTCAGCGCACACAACAGGATGTGACTCAGGACTCAGAGATGTGAGTCAGTTTCCAGGGTGATGTGTCAGGGCGAGCCCCAGTGGAGGTTCACATCTTCTCATCTGGGACCCTGAGGAAGAAAGATCTGGGCTCTCCTGAAAGCAGAAAAAGTCCCTGAATGCTTCACAGCTATCCTCAGAGTTAAGTGATTTTAGGCTCCCCAGCGCAGGGGCTTGGGAAGTTCTAAGCTGTGCAAGGAGCATTTTCCATGAAGTTCCACTTTGAGAAGTGGAGACTCCTTTGACATTTGTTTCAGTGGGTAAGACTGTGACACAGTACCATAAGAACAGTGATCACCTAGAGATCCCCTCAGGTAGCAGACACCAGATTAACACCTTGCCTCTATATCAGTGAGAAATCCATGATAATGTGAGTCAGTTCCCATCCACTCTGGATCCTGGACAAAAGGAGGTTGTGAAAGAGCTCTGGGATTTGCCAACCATTTATCTCCGGCTGGCTGTAGACATCTTGGTGAGGCATGTGCAGCTCAGATGTGTTCATTGTTTCTCCCAGCAATTACTTTGAAGGGAAGTGTCCAGACCAAGCTGGGATAGAGGCCTGCCTGGGTATTCTGGGTTGCAAAGGTCTTCAGGGTTTGGAGCCATCCATCTTTACTGCCAACTAGTGGGCCCCAGAGGTGGCAGGCTGCCTGCAAGAGGGCAAAGGGGAGCTATGTGGCCACATTTGTGCCTCTAACTGTTTCCAGGACACAAATTCCTCTCTCAGCCTCTGGAGGCTTCATGGCTTTGTGGTCAGGGCCCTGCAAATGAATCGGCTCCCAATCCTGACAGCTTACCCTAGAGTCCCTTTCCTCTCAAACCCCTGTTTCCTCATCTTTAAAAATGGGGGTAACCAGACTCACCTGCCTCACAGGTGTGAGAGTTAATTAATGTTTGTGGCTCAGCTTTGAGATCTGCAGATGAAAGGCTCTCTATAAATGCAAAGTGCTCTTCCTCATTAGCGTTGCCAGACAGTTCCCAGGGGAAACAGCTCAACCCTCACCAGGAGGCCGCTCCCCTCAGCCAGATCAGTCTGAGACAGACATGTCTGGAGAAGGGCTTGGCACTCAGGCAGAGTCCTCTCTGAGAAGGTTCCGGGACAAGTCACCAGCTTCAAGGAAGATGAGTGCTTTTGTAACAAGCCTCATTCTTGTTGGCATTGTCTGCTTGAAGAGAAAGTGGCCTTCAGGGCACATGGGGTAGAGGGACTGTGCTACTAAGGACACAGAAAGGCCCTTCCACAGCCTCCCTGTCTAAAAATTATTTCCCTGCTGGTCTGTTCAATTAAGCAGCCCTTAAAGACACTTCTCTCAGAAGGATTTTCTGTACGCCCACTTTCTGTACTTCTGCCTTCCATGTATACTCTGGAGGTCCAACGGATGCCTGGAAAAGTTCCTGTGATGTCAAGCCTTGGGGTGGCATGTTCTAATTCTTCCTTGAATACCCTATTTCTTCTATTGTATCACTTTCTTCAGTGCAAATCTCAAAACATGGGAGGTAACCGTGCTTTCTGCCCCCTCCATGGGTCCTTCTTCAGCACCTGTAACCTCTGTTCATTCCTCGAACGGGTTACCCAGAAATCCTCTGTGAAGGGCTGGCAAGTCCCTGGCAGTCTCTATCTTGTGATCCAGTCTCTAGCTTAGGGATGCAGTGAGGCCCCTTGGTCACATGACACAAGTCACTGATTCTTCTGATGGAAGGTACAAGCAGGACACCTGTGGCACCTCCCAGGATGACCCAAAGCTTATGAAACAATGTTCTGAGGGGACATAGCACAGAGGATGGTGCAGTCTTTGCTTGAATGGCCCAGGATGAAGACATCAGAGCCAACCCACAGTCTATACTGGCCATGGCAGGTCATGGGGTTTAGGAGGTCTCTGTGCTGATGAGGAGCCCCTAAGCTTTCCAACTACACAACTGAAGAGCCATCCCTTGGCAGATCCTATTTAGAATGTGACCGAGACTGGTCAAGGTTCTTATAATGCACCAAGGTGGCAGCAGGGCCCAAAAGAAGTGATGTTCTTTTAGGGACTGCAGATGTTATAAGATGACCCACAGCTACCCATGAGTCCTGAGTGTTGGAGAATGTGATGTTCTGAAACCCAGATCAAAACAAGACCTGGTCCCCCATGACTGTCATTCCCAACTTCCTTTACGGCTCCCCTCCATCCTCGCTGCCTCCAGCTCTCTGTGTCCTTGAGCCAACACTTGGGATCATGGTGGGAGAGGCAGAGGAATGCTCCCCACCAACCCCACCACAGTGTTGTCTGGGTGCCATCCTCTAGTCCAGTGCTGGCGAGCCATGGAACACATGCAGCAGTGAGATGTTTGTTATGGAAAGCTCTAAAAGGTTTCAGTGCACCTTGCCATAACCCAGTTTTTACCTTAGCACTGTGTGGTTTTGGTCAAATGTTAGAACTGCTTAGAAATGTATAGAATGTCTTGAAGGCCATAGTGCATCTGTGACATGACTTGCATGGCTAGAGAATATAAGACAGTACAAACTAGAGAGTGCTGAAGAGAACACTGAAGATTCTCAAGGGCCTTTGGTTTGTGTGGGTCTCAGGCATTTCTAGGATTTGGGAGCCTCTTTCCTAAGCCGTCCTTGCAGGATTCAAAGGGCTGGAATAAGGACATGACAAAGGCACAGACTTCTTAGCTTGGCATCTCTCTTTCAAGTGGTTTACACCTTAGAGACTCAGTTCCTCTATGTGTGAGATAAAGTAACTGTGCCAGCCATTAGGTTACTGGGTGAGATATGACTCTGGGCCTAATGGTCATCAGAGTGCCCCCTGTGTCCCACGAGTCAGGACAGTTTTTCTCCCTGCCTGTTCAGAAAAGGGTTAACAGCATCTAGAGAATATTGGAAGTGTGTTCACCAGAGACTCCCTGCCCACTCTTATATACCCCAGGAGCAGAGGTGGTTTGGCCCCTTGGGTCCCCAGGAATGAGACTACTTAGCCAGTGTTTTTTTTTTTTTTTTTTTTTGGTGGAACTGGGGATTGAACTTAGGCCCTTGCGCTTGCCAGGCAAGCATTTATTCTACTGAGCCATCTCCCCAGCCCCAAATATTTTTTTTACCTTTTTTTTTTGTTTGTTTTTTTGTAGTCAGCCAGTGTTTCAAGGTACAATCTGGTTTCTGAATTGATTCCCAAAACTCAGCATAAGCCCTTTCTCCCATCAAGCACTGGCTATGCAGAGCGAGCACCTCAGCCACTCTTCAGGACCCAGCTACATCTGAGGCACATGGCAGGATCTCATAGCCCCTGCCAGGACACAGAATCCACAACCAAGTTCCCAGTCTTAAATCCATTGTTCTTTGCATTCTGAGACTCAAGTCCATGGCAATTTTTTTTAGGAGCTTCCATTCCATGCTTCCAACTCAAAGAATATTCTGATGGGGGCACAAAGAGTAATGCCCCCATGTTGCAGTACCTACCCCTCTTGGTAAGTGCTTCAGAGCAAAATCAAGTGCTGCCTTCACTCTATCTTCCTCCATTGTATGCATGTAGCACTCCAGCCCACAGAATCTCACTACTACCTCATTATTTTCTTGTTTTCCTTCAACATGCATCATGCTCAGGTTCTTGGAACTAACTCCCTGCAGCAAGAACTTGGAGACCACACCTTGGAATTGCCAGGGGAAGTCATTGGCATCCTCTTCTATATACTCACTAGCTGGCCTGTGCACTCAAGTCCTTAACCTTCTAGAGGGGGTTAGCATATGACCAATCCAATGCCTACCTGAAGAGCAGAATGAGCTATGTATGATTCCTAGCTATCGCTCTGCTTCTAGAATCTCCAATCTTCATGAAGTCTGTGGGAAAGCCTGCCTGTATAGAAAGTTAGCTTCTGTCTTTGAAAGGCATTGCCATCCCAGCAGGCATCCCAGGTCTCTATGGTGTTAGAAATGATGACAAATCCAGGAAGCATGTTCACTTTACATAGGCAAGGCCTTGGCCCCTAAGTGGGGACAGCTGCAATTCACACATCTACTATCTGTTCTGTGAGTGACCTCAGAGAAGCAGCAGGATGTACAGCCATGGCTTCAGCTCCACACCCCATGGAGCCACCAACTCCAGCTTATGTACCACAGACATAGCTTTCGAGGAGGAATATTTATTATACCTGTTAAACTCAAAGCTTCTCTGTACCCCAAAGTCCTCAAAATATAGGTGCTTTATACTTCTCTATTTCTCAGGGTTTGCTAAATTATTCAGATGTTGCTATTAAGAACAGTGAGAAAGAAGAGGTGAACCATTTCTACACCCGGATGCATATTCCTAGGCAAGTTCTGAACTTTCTTAGAGTACCATGATTTCTTAGGCTTCCAAGCCAAGGGGAATAACTCTTGATTCCTTCTATGGTAATAGACAACTCTCTCTTCTAAGTTTCTCTGCTGTGATCCCCATTCCTACCTTCCTGTGAGATCCTGGTCAGGGGCTTTGTTCAGTAAAGTTTGCAGGCATTTTGCACACCCCAAAGAACTGACCTTGGTGTGAACTAATCAGGATTGCAATAGATTAACAAGGCAGGTTGCCGAGGTGGCGCTTGCAGTGTAAAGGAGACCTTTGAAGATAAGAGCCATGGGCGCTTTCATAAGCTCATCCCTGGTGCTCTGAACAAAGGACATAAACTAATAAAGTCAGATTCATCTGGGGGCAATCTACACACGCAGAGGAATATCACCTCACACTCTGATTCAGAAAGGCAAATGGAAATCTGCCTGAATTCTTTTAAACTCCAACACAGATCTCCATTTAAAAAATGACACACATACACACACAGAAAAACTCCTGGTAATAAGCAGACCTCTGATGATCTAAAGATCCACAGCTTCATTTATTGACTTAGAGAAAGTAAATGGCATTTCAAATAGAACGTTCATACTTTAATAGATGAGGTCACCCTGAGAAAGATGATACAGAGCCGAGCAGAGGGAAACCTCTCTCCAGAGAGCTGCTTTGATTTACAAGGTCAAGGAAGCCTTTCTCATAGAAGCAGGAGGTTTTTAGTGACTTGGACTGAAGCAGAAGAATTTAAAAAGAAGTTAGACCTAGAGGTTGAGATGGCAGACAATAACAAAACTGTTACTCAGCGAAAGGCCTATACAGATCAGAGTTACTGAGCTTCTAAAGAAGTCAAAATTCATTCATAAGCCCTGAGCTGCTCATGATTATGTTAGGAACAGAGAACCTGTGTGTGTCTGACTAAGCCCTTATCGGTTTCCCAGATTGATTTAAATCAGCAGTTGTTACAAGGATGATTTCTGCTCTGGAAGATTTTTAATTTTTAAACAAATATTTCTTTCTATCTATCTATCTATCTATCTATCTATCTATCTATCTATCTATCTATCTATCTATCTATTTGGTACAAAGCCTCACTACATAGCTTGGACTTGCAGTGATCACGCTGTCTCAGCCTCCCCAGCAGCACGATTTCAGGCGTGCATCTCATAATCAGTTTTGGTGGCTGGCTCAGTGCACCCCACACCCTTACAAGGATTTTGAGTTCTTTTCTGCCAGTCTCAGCAGTGGTGAAGTTCACCTTTACCAAAATCTAATTCCAGCACTAGCTGGCAGGCCAGCACTAGTGAAAATAACATTCCAGATTGCTCCATGACCTCAGTCCCGACATGCTAACGGGAGCCCTCAACAACTCATTTCTAGCTTGGAATTCTTGATGGTGTATTTAGTTTGACTGACAGCTGGAGATTTCCATTGTGAATACAGTTGCTAGGGAAGAGCTGCTGTGGTGCTGCTTGGCTTTTAAAGGGGTCAGGCTGTGGTGCTGGGGATCAAACCTGGGTCCTTGTGCTTAACAGTTAGGCACTTAGACTGCCAAGCTATCTCCTTAGACCACTCTGGGTGATTTTTAACAATATCTTGAGACATTTTTGATTGGCTCACTCAGGACCCGGGAAGTACTAGTGGCGTTTCCTGGGTGGCAACCAGATATGCTGTGTGACGCCCTATAGTGCACAGGATGACCCCATGGTAGAAAGTGATCCATCCCTGTAGGGCAAGGGTGCCCTAAAATGTCAGAGGAAGCCAGGGAGGCCACACTGCCATAGTGGTTTGTCACCATGTCTGATCCTAATGACAAGCCAGAGGATGTGTCTTGGAGAGGTACCCCATAAACTGGGAGAGACAACCACGTGGAGCCCGGGGTGGGAGGCACATGGAAGAGAGGTGGGAGGGACATGACTGCTGAGGTGGGCACCTGCCAGGTCCCTTTTGGGAGTCCAGGCGTGGCTGCTATCTCCCTGTACCCGGTGACAACTCAACTCCATCCAGGGATTGGGACAGCTCTATTTGGCCTCAGGCCTGGCACCTAGACTTGGAGCTGGTGCACCAAGCCCTGGGGGAGTTGCAGGTGTAAACGACTCACAAGATTGCTCTTGAGCTGACCATTAGCTTCGCCCCCTGGGAAGGGGCAGGCCAGCACTTGCTGCTCCAAGCTTCCCCGGCATGAGTCACCTGTAACCAGATAATGATGCAAATCACCAGCAACATTTCTGGAGTCTCATTCCAATATATCATGGCATGATGGTGCAGAAGGCAACCTCAGGCACTTGCTGTGCCAGCCCCACCCCCTATCTCAGAGGACGCTGAAGGGTAAAGAAGTAAAGGGACTTTGCTTCTAGTGACACATCCCGGCTCTTTGTAGACAACTGTGACTTCCACATGATGACTAGAAAGCACTGCCTCCTTGCGTCGAGTCACCATACACTGACAGAATGGAAAGACTGATCTAAACCTCAACAAGATGTAGATGCATTCCCCAGGGCATGAGCTGGGAATAAGCCCTGGGGAAGGTACTCTCTTGAGCTCATAGGTCTGTGGGAATTTTTTTTGGTACCAGGAATCAAAACCAGGACCTTGTACTTGCCAGACAAGTGCTGTACTGCTGAGCTATCTCCCCATTTATATCTTCTTTCTACCCAGAAACCAAGCCCCGAGAACCCCAGATATATAAAAAAAAAAATAACAGAGAAGTGTTGCTGCAAATTAGCCAGTACCTCAAAGTCAAAATAGAGGAAAGAAGAGACCATTTCCCTACTCTGTGTTTAGGGGTTGTTGGACAGGAGGAAAAATTCCAGAGGCCAGGAGATCATTTCAGGGGGCACACCATCACCCTGTTCATGCCTTTTCTTCTAGTGGCCTTAAACTGCCAAGTGGCTGGAACGTGCTGATGCTAAACTCTTTTATGGAAAGTGCTATACCCTTTTCTGCTCACATCACTTAAAATAATGAGTGAGCTGCACTTGTATTAGTCTGTCTTTCAAGTGGATTAAATTCACGGGCTCACTCCCCTCCAGTCTCGCAAGCTTTGGCCTGGCTGTCTGAACCTCCAGATTAGACAGATGAGCACAAGCCAGACAGCAATGAAACGCAATTACCTAGGCAAACTTTTGAAGGATTTGAGCCCTGGGGCATAGGCTGTTTACGAAAGACTAAAAGCACCGTTTGTACTGAGCAGGGCCAGTTGCCTTGGTCCTTTGGAGTTTCTGGATCCTGCCTGCCGCTGGACTCTGGGCAGGATTTCTAGGGGCTGATAACATCAGATTTCTGTCTTCACCTCCGCACCTCAGGGTCTCATTCTGTTTTTCAACAAGAAAATACAAGTAACAACAACAAAAAAGTACGTCTCCTTTTGTATTCTCTATCTCTCTCATTGGTTTATTAATTTTTTTTTTTTGGTATCATATACCAGACCAAAAAAATGCAGTGAGAGAAATCATCGTGTAGCTGATTGGCTCTGTAACTAATCTCTTTGGGAATGAACAATGTTTCTGAAAACAGGAACTTCCTGTCTTTTAAAAATAATAATAAAAAAAAAAGTCAATCTCAATAGCACTGTTCCAAAACACTTTCCCCTTGATTTGAACAAAAGAGGCTTCCAAAGAAGAGGGAAGAAGAGACAAAGAAATAAGAAAGGAACTACAAGGAGGAGATATGAGGTCTTCTCTTAGCAAAGCCATATATGTTTTATGCACAGAGAACACAGGAACCACAAACATGGACCGATACAGCTCCTTATCCACTAGGCAGAAAACGATCCTGAGCATAGGAAGGCAAATGATAGGGGGAGAGACAGTGAAGGTATGGGCAGAGTGAAGCCTTCAGGATCTGAGTGTGGGGTTCTGAAGCTCCCAGGCTGGGTAACAGCAGGGTAAATGGGGAGAGCGAGAGAAACAGATCACAACAACACTGGAAGAAGCTGGTGGCACAGACAGGGAAGGCGGCTGCTCAGGGGCACAGCTGATCCTAGGAAGCAGGAAGGCCAGTGCCAAGGAGGCAGTACTGGGAGAGGGCTGGGATTCATAGGAAGTAGCAGGTCCTGAGACTTGCCTTGGGGTCCAAGTCTCTAATGAAGTGTGTAAGCCAGGTCTTGGTATTTGCAAGACAGCCTCAGGTCAGGCTGAGCCCTCTGCAGAGGACTACAGAAGGAAAGAGGGTGTGAGCTGGCCAAGGCCGGAGAGTGTCCCCCCTGCGGTTTTAGTTATAGAACCATGTAGGAAGTCATGGGGCTAGAAAGAGAAGCCCTGTAAACTTTACTTTCACTTTCTTCAGTGAAATCTTCACCTTGCAGAAGTGAAATGGAGGGCCAGGAGGGGTGGCAGAGCCAGCCAAGTGTCCTCCCCAAACTCCCAGCTGAGGCCTGGGAAGAAGAAAAGGACAGTGAGTCAGGGAGCAGCAAGGCCCTCCCTGGCATTCTGGGAAGTAGGAAACCCTTTGTGGCACCATTCTTGGGCTTAAGACCTACAGATATGTGGTGTCAAAATATACTGTGTGTTAAAATAAAAATAATTTATTAGAATACAAGATACACTGCCATCAACTCCCCTCAAAATATTTGCACACCCTTATTCCATCATTCTTGCCACCTTCTGATGCAGCTCTGGAAGTTCTCTATTGTGGCTTTATGAGGTGTGACCAGAAGATACGGTGAATGCTGCTGCTGCACGACATTCAGTGGAAAGGCAACCTTGTAAAAGCACTATAAGGTGTCCTTGTCCACCTTATCCACTGGATCTGACAGCCTGTGACATCTGACTCTTCCTCAGAGACAAAATGATGAAAGGTAAATATTTTGAATGGCTTTGGGACATAGAGACAGCCACAAGAGTGCAACTGAAACCTCAGCAAAGAGGACTTGCAGAGCTGCGTCAGCAAATGTCACTGATGGGGCCAGCGAGATAGCTCAGCAGACTAAGCACCTGCGTCGACAAGCACAAGGGCCCAGGTCCCATCCCTGGCTCCACGCTCCAAGCATGCTGCGTAACCACTGAGATCAGACATGGTAGCACACATGAGGTGGCTGAAAACAAGAGGACTCTAGGAGTCTGAGCTGTGTAGTGAGACCCTGTACCAAACACATTAAAAAAGGAAAAATGTAAACATCACCAATGATGGGATAAGTGTGTTCAGGAGAGAGAGAGTATTCTGAAGATTAACGGAAGCACATCTTTTACTGTAATGAATTTAAAAACAAAACTCAAACATTCAATGTCTTGTTCAACCACCCCTTATACATAGTTCTGATCTGTTGTCCTAAGGGCAAGGAAAATCCTTCTGGAGAATTTCTGCTGGTCTCTTTCTGAAGAGTGAGTCTCAAGGTTAAAGCTCCAGAGTAGCAGGAAAGAGTTCCTGCTGCTGGAAAGAACCCTGACTTGCTGGTCTTGGCACCAGGATGTTCTATGGGGAAGAGGAGGATCCAGGAGTCGGGGAGCATGCAGTACTACTTTAGCCTCTGTGGGCTATTCAATTATCTTGTGGCACAAGAGAAATCTTATGCATAACATTTGGGGAAGCAGCACTCAACTGTGTGACCTCCCTGGTAAAAACAGACGGTCACATACAGAGAATATCAAAGTGAAAAGGGCCACTGGAGGGAGTCTAGGAGCCAGAAAGGGAAATTATTTGGTTCTTGGTTGGAAAAGAGATACCCAGAAGGACATGGGGCAGACAAGGCACACTGAGGAATGGCAAGATGGAGGTTGATGATGGGAGAGCTGCCCAGTGCTCCCACCACAGGGTCTCGCACCAAAGTATAGTTTCATAATTCTGGAAAACTCTTTTCTGACCCTTATTCTATGGGGCTCCACATGGTGCAGTTCTCTGCAAGTGAGTCATTTCAGGGTAGAAGGGTTCTTCAGGAACACCAGCCCTATGGGTGCCAACCTGGAGTCTGAAGAGTTCCTGCCTCATGGTTGCCACTGCTCAAGTCCCAGGAGGGCAGGATCTGCAAACATCAGTGCTCTATTCTCTGCTTATCACATGAAAAGAAGGCTGAGCTAGACAAGAGAGTTTGTTACTTCATCCATGAAAACTATAGAGCTGCTTTCTGCTTCAGTCACTGCAGTGTTAGCACAGCAGGGGAAAATAAAAAGAGAAAGCCTCCCAGGACACACCCATCGTGGGAAAGGACTGCTGTTTGAGTGCTGGGGTGGGCTGGGGTCCATGTGCTCCTCCTCACCCTGCCTCTCTATTGGGCAGTCAACTCCAGGATGACTGAGGAGTTATTCTGTAACAGGCCCCAGGTTCCTTGTTCAGCAAGTAGGAAATTCTCCTTCATAAGAGGGCCACTGTTTGTGTTGTTTGTCTTGCAATTTCCTAAATGAGGAAAAGTTTATAAAGTTGGGACAGACTGAGAGGAAGAGGCAAGAGAGGGAAAGGACACTGGAGGTGGCGACCCCAGCATTTCCCAAGTCTTGTCTAGGCCTCTCCTTGTCCCCCTTCTCTCAGTTTCCCTCCTCCCAGTTCTGAATGTGAAAAATAAGCAGCCTGAGCTGCCTAGACTGGAGATGTGTCTAACAAGGCCCTCATTGTCTCAGACAGGTGTGAGATTGGACTTGATTCGGGGCCAACACCTCCAGTCCCATAGCCAGCTCTGTGAACTGAAAACATGTACCAGCCCTCCAGTAATACCACTGCAGCCAGCCAGAGACTCAACAATTTAAGGCTTAACACACACAACATAAATCAGAGGAGGATGGACCAGCCGGCCGGCAGCTTCTTGGGCAGGTGCCTGCAGACTGTCTGCAGGTCAGACCCTGCCTGTTTGGGTTATTTGAGACTTTTTTTTTGTAATATAAAGATGAGAAGCTGGGTGGAGCAGTATGCAGAGGCACTCTGGGGTTTGCCCTGTCTTGTTCCAACAGCCCCTCTTTTGCCTAAGTGCTGTTTTAAGGGACTGTTCCGGACGTTTCACATTGCTAATTCCAAATACGAGGAATGCGCTCAGGCTGCAGAGGATGGGAGAAGAAAACTGAGCCCTGGAATGTGAGCAGTGTCTGTATGATCCTGGGCAGGTGACTTAACCTCCCTTGGCTTCCAGTTGCTCATCTATTGGAGGAGAGGCCTGGCTGCTTTGTGCTGCTCTGGCTTTCTATGATTCACTCATGTCCAGTGGTCACAAGTTCAAAATCACTGTAAAAGCTGCCCAAATCAGGAGGAATCTACACTCCTAGTAGAAAATATTCAATGCAGTGAAAGGCTGTTTCTGAGGGAATTTATTTCTCTGAGTAAGAAAGGCCATTTCCCTTTCTTCATGACTCTCCCCTTATCTTTCTGAGAAACTTGTGTTTCTCAGGTTGCTATAGCAAGCCCATGGCAGGAGTCCCCAGGGAGTGTGGTTGGGACAAGCGGAGAGGTAAAGGCAGGGGGGGGACAGGGACTGCCAAGGCTTAGTGAGTCCAGAAGCCATCCTACTGATTCAGTAGCCTCTCTGCTATCCTCTCAGATGCTCCGCAAATTCCTATGACATTCCAGGGTTGGTTTGGCTCTGCTGCTTGTGACCCTGACCCTGAATTCATGAACAAGGGTGTGGCCATCACAGAGACGCCCTTTTCTGGTCCCAGATGGTTGGCTCTCATTGTTGTACTCTCTAAAAAGAGTAAATGGCATGCAGTTGGCAGTGGCCTTGGTGAAGGGACTGTCACTGGGCACCAGTCTCCCACCCCTCCTGGCCTTGGCCCATCAGAGCTGCCTGGTGTTCCCACAGCTGTGGCTCTGGACTCTGCTAGTCACCCTCAGCACCTGTTTGTTGTCCTTCTCCTGGCCCGACAGCCACAGCCAAGCTACAGCCTCAGCCAGGCTTAAAAGGCTGGGCTTGTGGGCGGGGTTGGTGCGGGGGTATGTACTCAAAATCACACGGAAAGGTGAAACTTGCTTCAAATAAATCCTTTTGTAGATGGTACATTGAAAATACCAAAGAGACAGACCATTCACATCCTCTGAATGTGTCCAATTCATGCAAGTGATGGAGGGGGCAGGGTTCATCCTGGACTACAGCCCATGAGGGCCCTGTGGTCAGGAAGTGACCTGTCAACCCCACTGCAGCTGTTTGCCCCCCCCCGGCCCTAAACCCAGCATTGCCTTACTTGTGCTTGATGGATGAAGAGAAAGGGGTAGAGTGGCTTGGAGAACCATAGTCTATTGTGACTTGTTTTAAACATTCCTACTCCTTTCAACATGAGATCCACAAGCACAGGGAGTTGCCAAAGGAACAGATAGAACTGAATCCCACCAGGGGGGCCCTGTCATCTCACAGGGGAGCAAGCAAGGTTCTAGAAAAAGGCAGAATGAGGCTGAACACGATTAAAGGTCTGTGTGAATTAGCTGAACCTACAATAGACACTTAACTACCAGCAGAAGCAGAGTGTTAGGCCAGGAGTCCAGGACTTAGGCTTCAGGGGCTCTTCACCTGGACAAATCACTGAATGTCTGTGGGCTCCCAGTGTTCCCCTGGTGAGACGCAAGTCTTTAAGCAAAGAAGACTAAGGCCCCTTTCAACAGTTTACATTCCCATGTGGTCTTGTGGAACAGTGGTTATGGTTTCCTCATTTGTGTTTACACAGGGAAACCAAACTCTGATGAAAACACTAAAACTGCCACCACCCTCGTCTTCCAGGGCTACCATTACTTCTGAGGAATAAGGAGACCCAGAGTAGCTGTGAGGGTCCCAGGGCAGGACCCATGAGCAACACCCAGGTGATGAGCCAGGGCACCCAACTGGAGTATGATGACAACAAGAACAGCATTTGTAGGCAGGCTGACCATAAATATTTACAGTGTAACAGGCTCCATGCTAACTATCACACAAATATATCTCATCTTTTGGTGATGATAGTGTAGATCAATGAAAGTAAATATATGCAATGCTTACCCCATGCGTACTTTTGTAGTTCTGAACTTACTTCATCCTCACTACTATCCAATAGATTGGCTAGTATATGGTATTCATCAGGGGGGAACAATGGCATAGAGGGCTGAAAGGCTGCTGGCAAGGTCACAGAGCATGAAAGCAGACAATGTGGGGTTTGAATTTCAAGCTTGCATTTTTTTTTTTTTTTGTCTTTTTGAGACAGGGTCTCACTATGCAGTTCAGGCTGGCCTTAAGCTCACTTTGTAGCTCAGGCTGGTCTCGAACTCACAATAATCCTCCTGTCTCAGCCTCCCGAGTGCTGGGATTACAGGCATGCGCCACCACACCCGGCTGTCAAGCTTGCATTTGTGACCCTCCAAACAGTTCTCAGGGCAAATATGATGGATCCACATTTGCCTTTCCTTATAAAATAGATTCTGGGAGTTCCAGTGCTGATTCTGAGTCCTTTGTGATGACGAGTTGGGAGGACCAGCTCTACCTCAGCTGGTGGACTGTATGGGTGGAATTGGCATCCTGCCCGCATGTGTCCATACTACTGTGTCTTCCTTGGAGGGAGCTGTGAATAGTCAGGGAGGAAGTCTGAAAATAAGAGAAACTCTTTATGGACCCACTAACGTAGCCTCCTTCCCCCTAAGGCGTGAAAGAATCAAATGAGGAAATCGGGAAGAGATTCTGGAATAGGAATAACAAGATTTCTTTTCCCTTCCACCTGAATTGGTCATCCGTAATTTTACACAAATTCAATTTTAAAGCCATGCCTTGTAATTTGTAGAAAATCATATTAAATTAAACAGATCCACGTCTGGGCAATGACTTCTCTCATTTAGCAGTGTATGGTGGCTTGGAGTCTCTCAAAGTTTGATCACACAGCAAAAATATGAACCCTCACACCAATAGCTTAATCACTTAGAGGGTGAGAGGCTCTGGGGGCATCTTTGCTGGTGTTCCTGAGAAGGGTAGGGCTGACTCTTAATTCCTAGTAGCTTCAGTATGCAGAATTACAGAGTGGTAGTTTAAGGCAACACAGTGAATCACTTACATGATAGGTAAGGGAACTGGGATTTGGTGGTAGAGAAAATGGGGTAGGTCACATGAAAATGGCAGGCAGTGCAAGCAGAACCTTCCAGGCAATGCTTCTTGAAAGCATGTCATACACCCACAGGTGAAGGGTGGTGGATATTCAGTGGACTGAAGACTTCAGCCCATGCTGTCCAATGAGCTATTGTTTATTATTATTGCCTTTGGTGAATGAATGTGTGAACCAGGAGAAACCCCTGTTAGAATCTTGTTGTCTCAAGTACTCCAATAGTCACAAACAAATGCTGTGATTTTTAAAACTGGGAATCTGGGCATGGGATGATAGTCCATGCTTCCGAAGAACTGGGTTCATCCTTAAGATACCAGAGTGGGTGGGCAACTATTACAAGCACATCTTAAAATCAGGTAATTAGGACCGTAGCACACAGTGGGCCATTTACAATGAAGGACAGATGAAGATTAACAGACCTTGAGACAAGAGATCTAACTAAACCACTTAACAGGCAGAAAGGCTGAGTCAAGCCCTCAAGCTTGTGCTGACTTTTAGAGATATTTTAATAACTTTATCGTTATATAATTTGCCATCTGATACATGCAGGGAGATGTGCTAATGGAGAGAGAGTGGTGAGGACAGTCTGATCATCCCATGAGACTCATAGAACAACCATGTTCCCTCTCTTCCTACGATCAGCAGCTCCAAGAAGTATGATCCCTCATTACATTATCTCTTCTTTCCTTTTTACTTCAATTTGTTCTTTTAAAACTGAAGCAGGGAGGAACCGGCATGAAGCAAATTCTCTGAATCTTAGATCTGGTTAGGAAGTGACTCGGCTTAAATACATAAAGCTATGGGGTAAAGGGGACCCCTCTGATAAGAGAAGCCAGCAAGGAGACTATTATTGGCTCAGTGCAGTGAACTGCTGCTACCCCAGGTAGCAGTGATCAACAGATTTTCCCCAGGGGAGACTCTGCTTCTACAACACCAGCAGGGCCACTCCCAAGCCCCAGAGCTGAAGGATGCTTGCACATCTTCTTGCGCATTCCCAGAAGGACCAGGCTGGACAATTACACTGACTTACAGAGCCTCAGACAATGCAGTGAGCCAGTTCACACTGTGTGGAAGAGATGAGATGGAGAAGACACTGTCAGCTCAAGCTGTGTGCTTTCAGGTCTCAGGCTACCCTGCAACTGTTAGGTGACAGGACAAGCACAGATTCCTTTCCTCCATTTCATTCCCCTTGGGAGGAAAGCAGGAGGCTTATTTTTTCAAGAAGAGGAAACACCTTTGAAGGGTTTAGTTAACTGGCATGATGTGATCTACAGAGATCACAACTGGAAGATAATTTTCTAGATCTGGCAACTATATCTGGGAAGGCCCAAGCCCTGCACATACCCTTGACATGGCATGATAATAGTAATGGTGATGCCCAGGACTGAGGGCATCTGGGAAGACAGCCTTTCCTGCTGTGGTTCACACAGCCACATGGTACCATGGTACCATAGCACCATGATTTTCTCTCTAAAATGTCTACATTTTTAAAACCAGTGAATTTGTTTCTTGCTACTTCAGAGAGCTTGGACAAGCTGAACAGGCTAAAACTCCACCTGAAGACTTTCCACAGCTTGCTAATCTGAAACCAACAGAATACAAGTTTGTCTCCTCCTCACCCCGTTCTCAGGAGTGCACAAAAAAACAAACAGGATTGATCAATATTTATTTTTGGGGTGAGTGAGTTCTATGCTACTTTTTAAAGTTATTATTCTGTTTTATTTATTCTGGTAGGTAACTGAATCTCTAACATTGAAACATGAAATGTCCTGCCAGCAAACGATTATGGAGAAAAAGTCTATGGAAAGAAACTGGGTTTGTCAGTGATGATTTTATTTGCAAGCATTTTGCAATCAGGTTCGTTAATCTCCATAATAATGGGCTGTTCTGCCGCTTTGGAGACAATTGTTTCATAATCAAAGTCCATGTGGGGCTGAGCCATGAAAGAGAAATGTGAAACATGACACAAATAGGCACTGAAGAGACTTCTGGTGATGGAGCCACATCACATCTTTTGCTTCACTCCCTGTCACTTGAAAGTTAGGCTGGGGTGAACTGAGACCAGAAGAGAGAGAGAAAAAGCAGAGACAACTGTAGTCCTTTGTGTTTAATTACAGTATGTCAGATCTTAAAGGGCTCTAACATAACTGAGTTACTGTGGACCTGCATAATGTGAGCAAAAGAGTTAAATGGGCCCGAGGAGATGGCTCAGTGGAATAAGTGCTTCCCTGGTAAGGATAAGGGCCTGAGTTCAATCTCCGGTTCCACCAAATAAAAAATAAAAAATAAAAAGAGTTAAACCAACTCAGTTTTGGGAATTAGTTTTACAACTAGAGCTGTTTTGTGTCAGCATAAAGTGTTGGTTCTTGGTACAAATTTTTTGTAAACTCTATGTGACTATACTCCACATTGTTCTTTTAAATATCCAAAATTGAAAGGGCATTTTTAGGGGATTTGAAAATTTAGAATAATAATGAGATATGCAAAGTAAATGGTCATCCCTTTAAATGGGTGTCCAGTGCACAAGGCCTTGCAATAAAGCCACAGCTCGCTTCAGAACAACAGTGATGTGTCCAGCTCTGTCCAGGAGGTCAAATTCTTGAGTCCTTCCCAACTGGACTGCTTTGGTGTTCATGCCATTTTCTGTTCCTCTGTTTTACTGCCATCTATGTGGCCATGGGCTTTTGGGCATTCAGGTTACAGGCATCAGGCTGCCTGCCTTCTGGTCTAGCCTCACTACATGGACACTTGGAAAAGCTCCCTTTGTCTACCACTGGGGCTTCTGGTTGTATATAGGTGCTGTAGAAAATATAAGACATATCCAATTTCATTCACATTCTCTCTCTCTCTCTCTCTCTCTCTCTCTCTCTCTCTCTCTCTCTCACACACACACACACACACACACACACACACACACACACACGCATGCATGCTCCTCATGGAGAAATGAGAGTACCAAGGCACTGAGCTCCAGCTGCAATATAAACAGGCAGAAGTCATGACTGACTGGCTGGGCCTCTAGGCAGGAGGTGTTGACTTCACATTTTCCTGTCCATCATGCTGCTCTCGGGGACAGAGACAGAAGGCTATCTTCAGCTGCACTGGCCAAGGGCCCAGGTGTCCGTATGCTTTGGCCTTGCTAAAGAGGGTTGAACTGTGGCCCCAGGAGAGATGCTCCCTGTTCTTACTCAGAACTATGAATGTGGTGTTATTTGAAAGTGGGTCACACCTTGAGATCATCATGGATTACCTGAGTGGAGCCGCATCCAGTGCCGTGTGTCCTTACAAGAGGCAGAGGTAAAGGAGAGATAGGGAAAGCCATGAAAAGAGGGAAGAAAAAGCTGAAATGTGACAGCCGCAAGTCAAGGAACTCCTGGAGCCACCAAAGCTCTGAGGAAGCAAGGAAGGGTCTTCCCTGTGGCCTTCAGTGGGATCGTGGCCCTGCTAACACTTTGACACAGGACTTCTGGCCTCCCACACCCTCCAATGAGAGACTGGCTTTAAACCACCAGACTTCTAGTAATATGTCACAGCAGCCAGGGGAAACCAATATATTTGCTATTACTGATGCTAATCACAACAGGAGTTGGTTCTGTTAGCTTAGGGCTGGCTCACTTGTCTATCACTTGATGTTTCTCAGTGGATCTAGGATCTACAAGTGCAATCAATACTCCCTTTACTGCCAACTGAGTCTTTAAGAGGGTAAGGCTCTTGCTTAAAGTCCTACAGCATATTCAATAAAGGTCAACTTTGGATGAAAGTGGCCTGCCTCTAGGATTGTCTTCCTAACTATAATACTCTGCTATCTTTCTGGCCTCCTGTTGTTTAATACCAGTATTATGTAAGTATATCAGTCAGTCATGACTTCTGCCTGTTTATATTGCAGCTGGAGCTCAGTGCCTTGGTACTCTCATTTCTCCATGAGGAGCATGCATGAGTGTGTGTGTGTGTGTGTGTGTGTGTGTGTATGAGAGAGAGAGAGAGAGAGAGAGAGAGAGAGAGAGAGAGAGAGAAAGAGATAATGTGAATGAAATTGGATATATCTTATATTTTAACAGCTTTGTTAAAACCTATTATTCTTCCCAGAAAAACCTTTTGATATACACATATCCTGCCCTCCAGATTGATAAGTATTTGGAATCTGCAATTAATGGAAGGAATATTTATTAATATATTTTATCATTAATATCAAGCTCTAATAAGAAAACTTTCTTCTGATCAGAAAAGTTTTCCATAAGGTGCTAACACATTTCTGAGAGTACAGACAAGTGATGGGAAACCTTTTAGAGACCGAGTGCCCAAATTACAACCCAAAACTCACTTATTTATCCCCAAGTTCCAATACTGCAAGCAAACCTGAATGGTGAGGTTTCAGCTTAAAAAAGACAACTCATACACTTGGCTTGTTTCCCCCAGAGAGGGCTCTGTGTGCCCATGGAGGCATTTGTGCCAGAGCTTTGCCACCACTGCCATGGACTGACCACTCTGGTCAACACAATGGAACAATGTTTTGTCTCAACACAAGGCTTGATAAAATATGGTTTTTATGGGGCTGGCAGTTCACCAAATAGATGTTCCCATTGAAGGGGTCATCCTCTTCTGCCTTTCTCTTTCCCTACCTCCCCTCTCTTTCCCTTCTTCAACTTTTTCATGAGAACCCCTGATGGAGGCTGGTTTTCCATGTAAGGTTCTTATGCTATAGGTTTTCAGGTTCCCAACTCTACAAGTAGATAGAGTTACTCTGAAATAAAATTATTCACTTGCACGTTTTAAGTCCTCAAGTTGACTTCCAGGCCTTGAATACTTTATTTTGTGTGCCTGTTAAATGATCATTTATGGACTTACACATGATAGTTTCTAGTGTTTGATGGTAGCTCCAATTACAAAGTAGTCAACAGCTCCTGTTCCACATTCCTTATAAAGGGTCAGGGGAGACACAGAAACAGAAAGAGAGAGAAAGTGCTGCTATGCAGTTGATGCTTCACACCAAGGCTGAAAAGGGCCTTCATGTCATTTCTTGTCCTACTGTTTACTGCCACCTATGCTGTCATCTCAGGCAAGAGATCCCTAGATCTCTTATCTCCTGGTATGGCATGTACCCTTGTCACAGGGGGTTTAAGTCCATCTCCTACAGGAAGATGGAAAGGTGTCCTTCCTTTTACTCGCACAGTGGATAAAGAGAGAATTAGACTAGCACGAGTAACTCTACATAACCAAGAAACAGATAATTAAGTACCTCAAAGAATTGTGTGCATTATTGGATGAGAACATAGCTTTTCTAAAGTAAGTTTAACTTATAGAGAGTGTAAATATCAAAATAGAATCCTGTGAAACCCTAAGAATTGGTGATGATCTGAGTGGTCAAGGCCTCTCTTGGGGGAACTCTTAAGGTGAGCCATCTACCCTCCTGTAGCTCATCAGATGTTACCTAGGTTTGCATAAGGAGGAAAGCTTGTTCACACAGCCCCCAGGGAGAGTTTCTTGCACAGAGGAAAAGGAAGCTGCCTCAATACAGGAGACAGAATGGCTAGGAAGCCCTCTTCCTGCCCATACTTTCCACTTTGACAAAGGTTCATTATTCTTAGCACAGGTTTTGTTACAAGACTCAGGATTTAAGTCCCACATTGACCACTTAGGATCTTGGAAATGGTGAGCAGATGCTAGTCCCTGAGTTCAGTTTGTCTGTAGACCATGCTACCGCTGGATCATGGGAAAAGAGCGCTGTAGATCAGGGTGTCCTGTGCCAAAACACATCACAGTTGGTCCAGTGAAAGAGTTAAGCCTTACAGTTAGGTGTTTAGAGCAACCAATATGTGCAATGACGACAGCACTGGCCTCTCAGCTTATCTGGGTTTGATGGTTTTCTGCACCAGCATCCATCACCCCATCTTTATCTCTTCATAGGGGGAAGTTACACCGCCTTATGTGGTTCCTTCGATTTGGTAAATCAAAGTGAGATTCTTAAAATTACTCACTTGGGTTACCCAAAGGCATCTCCAAATGGGAGGTGCCATCACTTCCCTGACAGCCATCACTTCCCCCTAGCTGTCCACCATCTGCCCTGTCCCAAAGGAATCGAAAAAGAACGCTAACATTTGACCATAGTGGTTAATGATGGTGCTCTGACTTGCACGAGCAGGCAGCCATGACAAAATGGCTTTCTATTCAATTTTAAGACCTGGTAAAATAGGAAGTTGAAATTAACCTCAGTCCTTTTATAGTTAAGACCTCAACAAATACACAGTGGTTTGCTGACTTGGCGACTCACCCCTCTCCAACTGCACCCTGCCCCAGATCACTGAGATGGCTCTTTTGCATGATTCTCAAGCACACTTGATTCTAGATAAACAGAGGTGGCATTCTGTGTGAGCGCTTCCCTGACCACAGAGCTGGAGGGGTCCCTCCACCCTTCCCAGCAAGGAGGTCCCAGCAAGGCACAGTCTCCAGCCTTTCCATAGGCCGTTTACATTCCTCCAGCTACTGATTATTTCTGTAAAACTGAAAAACATTTGCCCAGAACCTCTGAGGAACTGCCCTGAGTACTTCTGGAATGAGTAAGTTTTGTAAATCATTTCAAAGACATGCTTTATACCTTAAAGTGGGATCTTAAGTATAGAATGAACACATAGGACAAGCCTGGAAATCTACTGTTTTCCTCATATCAAGAAAAAGTGAAGAAGGCTGGCCAAAAAGCTCAGTGGATTAAAGCGTCTGGTTAGGCATATGCAGGGGTCAGAGGCTAGATCCCTGGCATGCTGTGCTGGCCCTGCCCTTGGGGCTTGCTGATACGATCTGGTGACTCGGCATGGTGGCATGCACCTGTAATCCCACCACTTGGGAGGCTGAAAACAGGAGGATCATTACAATTCTGATTTGTGTAGTGAGACCCTGTACTAAATAGATAGATAGAAAGAAAGAAAGAAAGAAAGAAAGAAAGAAAGAAAGAAAGAAAGAAAGAAAGAAAGAAAGAAAGAGTGAAGGAATCAACTGGCCTACACTTTCATATTACTTGTTAACATTCTTTTTCTTTTTTTTTTTCTTTTAAAGAGTTACTTATTTGGTACAGGGTCTCACTATGCAGCTCAGACTAATAGTGATCCTCCTGTCTCAGCCTCCACAGAGCTGGGATAATAAGTACGTACCACCATACCAGGTTTCTCAGCCAGCCTGGGCACAGAGCCAGCATGGCATGTGATACCGGGGATCAAACTCTGGTCCTTGCGTTTGCCAGGCAACCTCTTAGACTATCAAGCTATCTTCCTGGCCACCTGTTAACATTCTAATTTCCTTTTTTTTTTTTTTAAAGCTCAAAGGTCTACTCAAAGCTTGACATGTGTCATTTTTTTCTTGTATGAAATAAAAGAGGGAGATGGACATATAGACAGAGCCAAAGGGAAGAGACAGAGAGGGAAGGAGTGAGGGAGCAAGAGAGAAAGAGGAGAGTGAGAGCAAGATCGAGGGAGGGTAAGAGAAAGAGAGCTATCTATGTGAACATTCTAGACACTCACTTCTCAATCATTGTTCCTGCCATTTTACTGCATATCATACTTTGCATAGAAAGAACACCAGCAATGCAGGTAACACATTCTTTACAATAACAAGTTTTTAAAAGGAGTAAGAAAGGGGTGATGGTTTGAATTAAGTCTGATACACTGCTAAGCACAGTCCTTCAAGTTTCTGTGGACTGCCCAGTAACACCTCTGCTGGGGCACAGACTACAAGGATTCCAATATGCCATCTTCTCAGCCTCTACTTTTTTTGAGAGGAGAGGTCAATGAATCATATTTGGTAAAAGAAAATTTCAAATTTCCTTTGGTGAAATTCTCCTCTCACCAAAAATATTAGACAAAGGCAGGTTTGTCTAAAATTAAGTTTAATTTAATTAAACTTAAATTTAAGTTTAATTTGCCCTCCTCAATATGGTGGAATTTTCCAGTTTCAAATAGGTTAATATTTTTTCTATTACCAGTAAATAAAAAGGTGAATGCATTTATCAACCTAATAGTATTACCAGTCAGTGAAGCAAGGAGAGAATAAGAAAACAGAAATCTCCCTTTTGATTTTGACACATGGAGCCTGGAGATGACACAGGGTAATTTACATGACTTGAAGAGAAAAGCACACCCTTGGGTGGGGGCAGTTAGTGTCCTTAGAAGAAAGCCATCATTTCATCCTTAACCCATTGCTTTCATCATTTGCCCTAGTTTACCATATGTGCTTGCATTGTGCAATCTCTTAAAGTCAATGTACATATTCTGAATCATTATTTATGATTATTAAGAACAAGAAAGCCACTGACTTTCCAGGACTTCATCCTAAATATACTTAAGCAAAGATGAAAGGCAGCCTCCCAAGCATCTAGTCTGAGGTCTCCATGTGTATACAAAAGGGCCACACTACAGCCAGCCCACTTCACAGCTGTGTGTGTGGTTATTTTATGGGAAGATTTCTTTGGGACTTTTCCACTCTAACTAAAGAACCTCCCACACACAACTGAGCTTGATGACGGCCTGGCTTGCTGTTTCACTCTGCAGAAGATGTCAGCAAGCCTTGCAAGAGTCTCACGTGTTAACCACAACAGAGAGCTACAGGCCCAGAAACGGTACCGCGTAGATGCCGGCGCATCCCACCACAGGACTCACATCTAGAAAACGCCTGGGGAAGCTCACTCCTGCTGTCCAAGAGGAGCAAGGAGCTACCACATCCCCTGCTGGCCACCTGCCCTTCGCTGCAGATGTGTTGTTTATCTTCCACTTTGAGTTGAACAAGCCTGCTTCTTTGACAAAGGCCTCTTGCTGTGACCATATCATATAGAGCTGTGTCCTGCCCGGCACAGAGACATGACTCCATTTCAGGTCCTCAGAAGAGTATCCCAGAGCAGCCACTGGGCTCGGCACTTCCCCCACGTAAATGAATCAGGTCTGTTAACTAATTTGGCACAGCGGAGTTCATGCAGTCACTGCACTCCACAGTGCTTTGGCAATTGCTGGCTAGCCCCTGGGGCAGGGAGACCTGTGTTATTTATTGATTTTCAGGAATTAGGCTGATGTGATGGCATCCATCTGTGCTTTGCACTTCTTGAAATAACATATATTCATTAAAAACTCACAAGTGATCTGAAAGCAATAAGAACTTGAAACATCTGACCATTTACCTAGAATTGTGTGTCTGTATGTATATTTGTGTGTGCCTTTAAGCCTAATGGATGGGTAGGTAAAAAATCAGCATCACCAAAGCCCACTCTTAAAAGATAAGGTGCAACATCTAAGGATTCAAATAAATGTGGGTTCAAAGGATTTTTAAAAATTGCATCTGTACTAAATATTTACAAACTTTCTTTTCTTGGCATGAATCACTGCAGCATGTATTTATATAGCATTTACATTACATTAGATATTAAAAGCAACCTAGAGGTAATTTAAAATATTGGGAAAGGATATGAGAAGCTTCCATACAAATAGTATGCCCTATTCACAAGGGACCTGAGCACCTAAGGAGTTTTGCATCATTGTGAGTCCTGTACCCATCTTCTGTGGATACCTATGGAATGCTGCACACATAGCCGTGGGTATCTATGTCCATAACTACATCTTCTCTACTTCCTATGCACCAGTGCACTTGCACCTAGATCTCTGCATGCAGATGTGATCCAGCAGGTGAATGTGGCAGGAGAGGCCTTGCTAACGAGCTCCCTTTGAGTGTTCAGGGGAAGCCAGGGCTGCTCTGAGTGGGCTCTGTGCATGGCAGCCCCTCGAAGTGAGGGCAAGGTGGCAAGTGGGCTCCACCTTGGTACTTACCCTGCATCTGGCTCTGAGGCTGAGGGTTAAAGGCAGTGGAGTGGTTCACACGAGGGTTGGGCGTGGGGGCTGGGTGGTGCGGGCTGACCCTCATGGCCGTGCGCCGCAGCTGCTCCAGTTCACTGAGCCGCTCGGAAAAGGACAAGCTCCCGGGCTTGGTCTGATCATCTATTTTCTGACGATGTCCTATTGTGGGGAGTGGGTAGGAAGGGGGTGGGGAGGGGAAAAGGGAAGGAGGGAGGGAAGAGATCAGAAAATGCATTGTGGAATTTCTAAAACTGGGGGGGGGTGTCTTACCTTTTCCCTCCCTCTGCCCTCACCCACAATGTGTGGATTCGCTAGAGATTTGCCCTTGGGGACATGTGCTGCATGTGGGAATTCAGGGCCTTTGTCCCCTAGCATTCCAGGGCCCTGACCACAGGGTGTTCCCTGCACCCACTCCAACCATCTCCACCACCTCTATTTGGGCAGGGTGCACCAGGGGTTGGTGGCAGCAGCAATAGCTGTAGAAAACGCAGTGTTTGGCACATGGCCACATGGGACGGGCTATGACAGCCAGGAAGAGTGCTATCCCCATAGCACTGGAATGCCGCTTCTTACTGCAAAGTCTACTGTGGCAGGTCTGAGAGGCTTCCTGGGCCCTGGATCTCAGCAGTAAGCCCTTCCAAAAGGAAATGGGATGGAGTGGTGAACCCAAGCCAGGGACTTAGGCTGCCTAGTGTGGGCAGGGAAGCTCTTCTTCCTCTCAGCAAAAGCTTATGAGGAGTTTCTTTCTTCTCCAAGCCCACTCCCTGGGTGTACTGCTAAGAGTGGGCATGAAGGAGAAGCCTGGGCTATGGCCCGTATTCCCAGCAGGCTGGGCTTCAGGGAGTCCCAGTGGGGCCATCAGCTAATTGGGTGAGCCTTCCCTGGGGACTCAGGTTGGAGGGTGGGTAGAGTCTCATTGTCTTTATGGGCAATAGTTTGTCTTTGCCTTAGTCCTCATGCTCCTCATCAAAGTCACTGTTACTGGGAAGTGGCAAGTAGACGTGCTTACATGGGCTGGGTCAGGAGGGCTGACCCAGTTGGATGGACCTCCCATTTTCCCTCTGAATCCACCATCAAAATCCTATTAAACTAGATGGGGATTTAGCTCAGTGGCACAGGGCCTGCCTAGCAAGCCCAAGGTCATGAGTTCAATTCCCAGAACCAAAAGAAAAAAAAAAAATCCTATTAAAACAGAGATGTCAGCATCGAGGGGTAGGTACCATAAGAGGGACACAACATGGAAGGCTTAGGTGATTCCTTTCTCTTTCAAAGAGGGCAGCTTCTCATTCCTTCTGTACCCTTGAGGTTTGTTTGTGTAGAGTCCTTGATCCATTTCACTAAAACCTTTGGTTGTCATGCGGCCTCAGAACAAGCCTGGAGAAGCAGCCAGTTTACTGACCCTGAAGGATCCCCTTAGTGACCCCTCACACAATTCTGAATCAGAATGGGGGTTCTCCACTTCCCCTCTCCACAGCCTGAGGTAGAAGTGGGGCTCAGAGCAGCCCATTTTCCTCTAACTCACCATTGCTACAATTATAAAATTAAATTGTGGGACTTGTGTTACGATTCTAAATCTCCGTGGCTTGCCATTCCTTCCTGCTACAGGGCCCCTTGGCACTGCTGATGCTGTCTCAAATTCCAGACCAGAAAAAGGGCCCACTATATTGCAGTGATTTTATCATTAACAAGACCTATTTGGCTCCAAAAGGAGGAAAAATACTTAAGCATAATATTTGTGTAGTTCAAATGCAATGCTCCCTCTTTTCATGTGTCACCAAGGCAAATCTGAACTCTGATTCAGTGTTCCAGCCCACAACACTCGACTTGAACGCAAACACCCTGAGTCACGCAGGCTCAGCCGGCACACATGTGAGAGGCCTCTTACGGGCTGAGTATTTTAAGCACCAGCTCTGTGGACAAAAGGGACCAGGTTCCTGAGCAACCATGTCATCCCTTTTCGTCAGAAGTACAGAACTGTCTTTTTCTAGAACATTCTATTTCAGTCAGTCATGGCCTAACTCAAGGTGTCCAGATGGAGACCTTCTTAGTCTCCTTTCCTCTCATCTCTGACAAACCTTCACTTGCAGATCATCACATTAAAAAGATCTGATGTTTCCTTTGTAGAAAAAAAAACACAATTTCTAACTCAGAAAAACATTTAAAACCTAATTCTTCCTTTAAAGGCCTGCCACAGCTTAATGGCCAGTATTAGGAGTCAAGGAAAGAAAATGTCAGGAAATATGTTTCTGGAGAGTTCTATGGTCTTGGAAAGAATGCCAGTCAGCCAGGGATTCCAGTATATTTTCTCTGTCTTTCAACTTCACATTCCTTGGGTGCGCAGTGGCATTTTTGAAGAACACTGTGTGAAGGGCACTGGGTGACCCAGGGGAATGGTGTGCACAGGATCACTCTGAATACACAGTATTTGGAGTGGCAGCATGTTTGGCCAGCCTTTGAAGAAAGGCTATCTATTAGTGCATCTGCTTCAGCACACTTGGGGACATGTGCCATTGAGAAACCGAACAGGAATTAAGTTGTTTCAGGCAAGCCCCTATGTGGCCAAACACATGGGAGATTATTATTTTTATTAGTTCCCCTCATGACCCTATGCTTGAAAAAAGACTTTTAATGTGAGCCATTTCAATACCAGCTGACACCTGCCAAAATCGTAGTCATTTACAGAGATTAAGCGATGACTGTCTGCTTTAGCAGGAATGTTCAGGAACAACTCTCAGAGAAAAACAATTCTTCACTCTAATCTGTTTCCTAAGCCCTGGGAGTCTCAGGGCTGAGCTTAATGCCGGAAGATTGGGGAAGGGCTCATTCCATGCCCTTCCCACGTGCGCCGTGGGAGTAAGCTGGGCCTTTGGAACCGGCTTGACCCCCACGCTCACAGCAGTGCTAAAGAACTGCAGCACCAGGCATCCAGGAAATGAAAAGCACCATCATGCTCAAGGTGCGGTCCAGATGCTTTTAGGCTGGAGCGAGGAACACCTAATTCTTCTTTTCTGAAACCACCACGTTTCAGGTGCCAAATAGCAATATTTTGTAAGAAATATAGGTGCTTCTGCTATAAACTCAGGCTAGAGAAAACTAATGCTTTACATCGTCAGTTCCCTGTATCTGTGTGCTATTAAAATGTCAATTTGACCCCTGAATTTTAAATGCAGGAGTACGGAAAACGGCCACTTTGAAATTGACTTCTGTTCTTTCTGAGTTCTGGGCCCTGGAGGACAATAGGGAGTTCCACCCTGATCAAACCACCAGTAAAATTATGATGTTGCCTTCAACATATACAGTACATGTCATGGCCTGGTGTTTTGAGCAAATTGGAAATCAATTGTGGATATTCACAGAGCGGCTACCTCCAGGCTTCATACTGTGGCATCTTCCTGAAGCTTCAGCAGAGCTGGAAAGGATCTTAAATTTTTCTGTTACTGTCTTCACATTTTTGAGACACAGTACTGGATTAGAATTTTATTGTATTTGCAGTCATTAGAAGGCAAGACAAAAAGCAACGGGGAAAATGTAATAAAAATAAATGAATGTCATTTACTAAACTTTACTTCATTTCAAAGACATTTCTGTAGTTTCTTGGGATGGCTGCCCATTAGAACATCCCTAGATGTCACAATCTTTTCTGATAGACTGTATGAACAGCTTTTGCTTTGCTCCTAGAAAAACTACACTGAACACACATATATCTCATTGATAACTCATGGGCCTTTTTCAAGTCACTGCTTGGACTGCTGGCTAAGAGTAACTGAAATATCCTGTCAGAGAAAAATCCTGGGCTAATTTGTCACCTTTTCTTGGAAAAGTTTGGGTAGAAAGAACACACAATTTTCTGGCAACCAACAACACATCAGTTCATGTTCCTGATATGGATGTTGTTTGTGGTTTTCTTGGTAGAATTGCCACAGAAAAATGAAAAAGGTTAAAGCATTGACAGGATGAGAGGGCTGAAAAAAATCACATGAAATGCTAACATCAAAAAGCTATGCATCTCCATGTGTGCATGTGCATAAAATCACACTTCTCTTTAAAAAGACACATGAATCTCCTACACTGGCTTTTTACAAGGATATCTACATTTCAGAAGAAATTTGCCAGTCACCCTGATACTAAGTACATGGATGTGGACATAAAAACACAGAAGGGTCCTCCCTTTGATATGCTGCAGCTTTATGACTGTGGAAAAAAATGCATGTTGGTAGAGAATAGTTCACTTTTCCTGTGAACTCCAGGTTTCAGGATCGTTAGGATTTTAAAGTGACGGCACTGCATGTGAATGGTTTCCCTCCTTGAAGTGTTCTGAGGTGATGAAATAACCCTGCCTCACAGCAAACCTAGCCATCTGGTAGCTCACTCAGTGCTGGGCAATGTTGTCTAATACTACAGAGCATGTGTATGTTATACACACAATATATAATGTGACATAAAATATATGATGCGTATGTGTTCATGTATTATCCTAGTACCTATCACAAGTGCATGTCTACATTTTGCCCAGTAGTCTCTGCATACAGACAGCCTCAGTCCTCTACTTCTGCTTATATTATTAAACTAAGAGAACAGCACTAGGTTGCTGCACTGTGGAGCTGGAAGAGGCCACAGAAATCAGTTGTTTTTAAAACTCAGTTGTGGAGCCGGGCGTGGTGGTGCAGGCCTGTAATCCCAGCACTCGGGAGGCTGAGACAGGAGGATTGTTGTGAGTTCGAGACCAGCCTGAGCTACAAAGTGAGCTCAAGGCCAGCCTGAACTGCACAGTGAAACCCTGTCTCAAAAAAAAAAAAAACAAAACAAAAAAAAAAAACAAACAACAACAACAAAAAAACTCAGTTGTGGGAAGTTCGCATCAGAGAGGTTGTTTATTACTTAACCAGTCTCAGACAGCAAGTGCAGGAAGGGCACAGGTCTGAAAACACACTAATCCCTCAGTAGCCTCCAATGCACACACGCACATGTACACACACACACACACACACACACACACACACACACACACACACTTCTGCGAACCCGAAATGCAGAAACTAGAGACAGTGCCCCCTAGTTTTAGATCACTGGAGCACAAGGGCTTCAACTTTAGCACTGTCCAGCTTCATAGTCCTGCTTCCCTTCCTAATTTCTCTGTAGAATCAGCCAGGGCTGTACAGTGAGTCATGGTAAACAGTGGCAATTCCACACCTGGGTGAGCATTCCAGGGAGGCTCCGGCTTAGTGGGTCCTCCAAAAGATGGGTTTCCCAGTAAGAT
>PVKA01013406.1:0-55061 GCA_004027165.1 Ctenomys sociabilis | reverse complement strand
AGGTTTCATAGATCAATCACAGTTGTACATGTGTTCGCATATCATTGGCAGAGTCACAAAAAGTGGCGGGCATTTCCCTAAATAGGCGGGACCCAGGCACAGCAACAAGAACCCGGAAGCCGGATATGAGCGCCATCTTGGCAGACACGATGGGCGGGGGAGCGAGGAGCGGTCGCCATCTTGGAATGGCTCCCGACAGGTAGGGAATTAGCTCATCGGGGGCACAAACTTTCTGGTTCTGCTCTTCTGATTTTAGCAAAGTTCTGGGGTCATTTCAGGTTAGTGCAAGTGGAGGGCGATCTGAGGATTCAAAAGCCCAGAGATTTCCTTAAGGAACTTGCCTGAATTGCATAAGTAGGGAGAAAAGGAGAGATCACAACTCCTGGTTCCCAACAACAGTGACAAGCAAGCCATCCCTCCTTTTAGGACACTTTAAATGACAGAGCACACCGGTGGCAAGGGTGCACTGGAACTCGCTTCCTGCCATGACCGCACTTGACCCTGTTGGCACATCTCATCCGAGGGCTGTGTCTTATCCAAGTGGCTATCGACCAAAACAGGCAGAGGAAAAATTATGTGTCTCTGGATCTGGGTGGTTCTTCCCATTATTAATCACTTGTCAGTGGACTTGTCCCTGAGCCCAGAGCAGGCCCTGTGCAAAATATAAGAAGCTGAAAGAAGTGCTTCTGTTTGCTTAATATTTCTACAACTCCACATATCTCCCTGCCCAGTCTTACCTCTGCAGCTTTGGAAGCTGCCCTTCACGTACTGCCCAGACTCTGGGCTATTAGTTGTGACAGCCTGCTCAACTCCTTCCACTTCTGACTCTCCTGAAGATCCACCCTGGCACTAAGACAGGGATGACACATCATAAAGAGACAGCACCACCCATACTTTTTGCTGTAGCTATTATTATCTGTTATAGTAGTTGGACTCAGTCCTTCAAAGCTTTCCCTGGTAATAGGAATGAGGAAAGATATTTGTCTTTTGAGTTGACAGCCAAAGTCTTCCCATACCCAATTTTTTCTCCCAATTAATGTTCTTGACATCTCTTGAGTCTTAACTTGTTAAAGTTTTTAATTCAATATTGAAGAATTTTTGTTGCACAACATGATAACCCACTGTCAGATAATTCACACTATCACATTGCATTATTTTTTAGAAAATAGTGTGTAAAATCTTTAAGACATGACATCAAGGAATGGCACTAGAGTTTTCCATGAGTTAAATTTTAAGGAAAGAGCCCTGGCTTTGGGAGCACACACCTGCAATCCCAGCATTCAGGAAGCTGAGGCAGGAGGATCGACAGTCATAAATTGGAGGCTAGCCTAGGCTACATAATGAGTTCAAGGCCACTGTGAACTACATAGCAAGATCCCATTTCAAACTAAAAAATTTTAAAAAAAACTCTAAGAAAACATCTTCATTAGTTTAGTTAGGATTTCTCCTTTTGAAAGACTCCAGGAAAGTATATAAAGCTCAACATATTTTAGAAAGTTTCTTTTTGATAAAAGTATTTATTGAGCTATCAAATATTTTAATATACCATCTTATTCAATTTTATGAATATTCTGCACCACAAACATTTTTTATTCCCCTTAAAGAGGTAAGAAAACTGAGGCCCGACCAACACACCAGCTTCTCAAGATCACAGAGGAGAAAGAACCAAAGCTGGGATTGCCATCGCATTCCACTCAAATCCTTTCTCAGACTTTGGCCCTTCTGTTCTGTGTTCAACATACTGGTGCCCTTTTGTCGAGGATTGGGAGGATGCCTACGGCCCGCTCATTTCCTCCCAGTTCCATAACCCTAGGGTTTGAACTCATTTCTTTCTTCCTTCCCAGAAGATTTATGGAGCATCTACAATGTGCCTTGTGTCAAATAGCAGAGGTAAAAGCTGCTGCACTCAGCCTAGGGGCAAGCGCAGGCTTTCCCAGTCCTGGGAGCCTTCCGGCCCCTCCAAAACGCCAACCACTCGCACCTGTGCACATGGGTCCTGCATGCCTCAGCGTGCATTCACACATGCTGGGGATCCAGCCTCCCTCCTGCACGCAAGCAGCTGGTGCTGGGTCCCCTGGCCTTCTTTCTGCTTCCCCACTCTGGCCCGTTCCGGGAGGTCCTTGCTCGTTGTGAGGCTCCGGCAGACTCACGAGTGCAGGGTGCCTATTTCTGAGCAGGAACTGAGTCCTAAGATGTTCTGTCAGCAGCCTCTCCCCACTTACTCCATAACCGATTGTGGTGCTGGAGGGTGTTTTCATTTATTTTATTTCTTGTCATCTCGATTTTATTTTTACTTAACCTTTCTGGCTGTGTGGTTCACACCTCCCCTAACTCCTCTGGAAGCTCTCCGAGTCATTCAGTAGTGACTCTGCTCACAGTATGGGCTATAAAAATATCCACAGCATAAATGCCAGACCCACTGTTGGGTTCCTTGCTATTGCTGTGTGTCCACAAACATGAGGTGGCAACTCTAAAGTCTTGTCACCATGGGCTGGCTGTAAATACAGATAATACATACATGCTAAGCAAATTTCCCACCCCAAACAGCAGGTACTGCTGGTGAGTGATCCTACCAGTGACAATAACTTCCTGATAAATATAACATCTGCTTTCCCAAAAGCTATGCTCTGCTAAAATTGGGTTTCAGGCTTTTCTTGCCATCTCAATAAAAACATTACACAACTGGATGATATGGGAAAGTTACAGTAGAACAAATGTTGTCACAGCATTTTTAAATTAATTTCATTGAGAAACAAGTAGCAATGAGACAGTTTCAAAACCAATTAGTAGGACAGTTTCAATAATTAATACATTGCACACTGTTGTCTTTGTGATGGTTATTCATACTACAGGATGCAGACACTATTCATGCATACTAGAGATGTACACATAACAGAAGATACTCTCTAGCCACACTTCCATGATGTGAAAGTGTTTTCCAAGTAGCAATGCAAAGCTCATGTTGAAAACAAGACTTAAACTATGGATCATGTTCCAGCCTAGGCTCCAGCTCTGGGCCTTCATGTCCCATTGTGCTCTGCCTCACCCCACCCTTTGGCCTAGTTCCTTGGGGCTGTCCTCCCAAATCTGACAAATATTTACACAGAGCTGTGGAAGCTGGGGCTCATTTCAGTCCACCACCCTGAGATGACACAACTGATGCATGAGCTCCTCCCATAACAACTTTCTCAAGCAGAGAGATACAGTAGAGTGGAGAGACATTTCTGCTGTTATTCCTGCATCCTCAGAGGTGTCTGGTCCTCCACTCTGCTCCACACCCAACTCAGTCATTCTCTCCCCATGGGGACCTGTGACACCTCCTTGGTCCCACCAGTTTCCTTCCCCTCTTCCAGCCCCACCTCTTCATGCCTTCTTATCCTCCCTCATGGCTTCATTTGTGAAGCCATGCGAGATGTCATCCTTGCCTTTGGCAAATGCTCACTCATTTTCCAGAAATTAGCTGAAGCCTCACCTCCTGTGGGTGCTGCAGACACTTCCTACCGAGTATGCACAGCCTAGAGCACACTCCATCGTTGGTGCATATCCATTTGCCGGATCATCCCTAAATAGTCCCTGCCTGAAACAAGATGAGCCTTCCTCTCCCCTCTGTGGCTAGCATGCATCGTGATAGCTGATACAGGTGACACAATCTGTCCATTATCTCTGCGTGGCCCTGGAACAAAACTGATTTATATTAATGAAAACTACACTAGGAGCCAAAATTCTGGAAAGCATTAAACATCTCCATTTTTTTTTTTTTTTTTTTTGTGGTTTTCCAAATCAGGAAACAACTTGGTAGGCATATTAGATGGTTTAAAAATTAAGTAATAAAATAAATCACTTGCTTAAGACAGAGAAAGGCAAAGAAGCAACCCACAGGAGGACATGGAGTGTGACCAACAATGGCACAGGATCTGGGACATCTGTGAGAGGAGGAGAGTGAGGTGTTTGAAGGACCAGTAAGATATGAGAGGTGAGATAGACTGTGGATCGGCTTTCATTCTTATGAGGCATGAGTAAAAGTCATTTTGAAAATTATTTACAGTTAATCAGCTGTTCTGTGCATGACTCCTTTAACTAACAGATCCAGTGAGGTCCCCAGATACTGGAGGCTATAGGTATCATTTCATTACAGCATTTTATCGAGGACTATGGATGCTTTTTTTAATGCACAAAAGGTGCATCCACAGATTTGACAACAAATTTCTCAGTTTAAAAATTTTACTGAAGGGCATGCTCCAGCCACAGCTCCTCTACTGCTTTTCTCAACTCATCCCTTAAAGATGCAGCTTTCCTTGTGGACATCTGGAAGCCAGCTCTGTTCTGTCCCTTATCCTGGCTTTCACCAAGGCCAGCAGAAATGGCGATTTAGAAAACTCTGGGTCTTCCCTGTAGAGCAGTATTTCCAAAAGTTTCTGGGTCTTTTATTCCTTTGAGACTCCAACAGAAAGTGTTGGGAATCGAGATAAGGATCTTGCACTTAGGCTTGTGTCTCTGAGCTTTGTCCTTGACCTGGAAGGGGTGAAAATTCCTTATTAAAATGAATGTGCATAAGGAAATACCCCCAAAATGCTCAATTTAAATAGACTCTTACATATCCTACAGTCTTTTTACTGTCTAGAAACTCATGAGCTTGCATTATCCATCATTACCCTTCCAACATGGTTCACTGGACTACCAGGCTCTACCACATTGAAACATCTAGCCACATCTCCTTACTTCCATAACAACAACAACAACAACAACAAAAATCCAAAGTTTTTCTGGTAAAAAAAAAAAAGTCTGAAGTTTTGTTTTACCCTAGTACAATCCTAGCATCCAGAAATTCTAGAATTGATGTTTCACTTGTGACTGTATAATTATTTAGTGGGTTTAGAAAGACAAAGGTCAAGGGCTGGCAAGGTAGCTCAGTAGACTAAGTGCTTGCTTAGGTAAGCACAGGGGTCAGGGTTTGACCCCTGGCACCTGCCTATAATCCTAGCACTAGAGAGGAAGAAAGCAGGAGGATCACTAGGAGACCAAGCTGTGTAGTGAGACCCTTCACAGACACACATAAAAGAAAGACAAAAATCAGTGCTTATCATTTCTGAGACAATAAAAATTCACTGCCCTGCAAGGGGCATTATTAAATAATTGATGCATGGTTCTACTGCGGGGCAGGTTTGTAACAAATAGCTGAAGATTTTAGCATTTTAGGGTCATCTGTGAAAGAAGGGGTCATTAGAGGAGATCAGAGCTGCAGAGTTTATTCCCATTTCCTGGACAAGGAAGAGAATAGTTCCCTTGAAGGTACTCTTGCTTCTTTACCGGGGACTTTGTAATTGATGAGTGTTTTCCAGTGCCATCTCCAGATAAAGCATTTCATAGCAATCTATGCAGGCAATGTTTGCTTGCTGCTGGTAAGTCCCATAACTCAGAGTCCCCCGAGTCACTCCCTGAGCAGTGTGGGTAGAGATTTCCTCCTCTCCCTGATTTCTCTCACCCAATCATATTTTTCTCAGAAAGATGCTTAGCACTGCCAAAGGCCATGCAAGCTCATCCTCAATCTGACAGCCAAAAGATGCATTCAGATTTCCTCTACTCCTCTGAGGAAACCTACAATTAAGGATCACAGCAATTCTAACCAAATGTCATAGGCTTTTATGGTATAATTTTTCATATATTGCTTCTTTCCTGTAATCATTTGCAGAGTATATTCATAAAAATAAAATATTACATTCTTAAGAATTATATGAGGGCCAGGGAGATGGCTCAATAGAATAAGTGATTGCCTGGCAAGCACAAGGTCCTGAGTTCAATCCCTGGTTCCATCAAAAGAAAAAATTATATGAGATTGTTATTTGTCCTTAGCTAAAACATGAGGCTTATTTACCCAGTAAGCTATCATGAACCCAAAATGCATTCTTAATTCTACACCACAAACATCTACACTAATAAACCAGAGCATATCTCACTATCTCAGCATTTAATGTACTTACAGTATATGGTAAAAGAAGAACTGAATAAGAATAAAAAAGTATGTTACACCCTTAGTCTGGACCAGATCTGTCACAGAGCTGGGGACCAGTGTTTCTTTTTGACAAATAGGAAGCAAGAAGCTTCTTCAGCAAAAATGTCAACCTCAGGTAAAATAGCCCAAAAGTTTTTACAAAGAGAAATTCAAAAGGGAAAATTTCAAAAGTGAACAAGTAGACAGGGGCAAAGAACAAAGAGACTGATGTCCAGAATGAGGAATCCTTAGGATAAAGACAACTGGCCTGCAAACAAAGGGTTCCACTTCTCCATGGAATGCCAGAAGGTCATTAAATGCCCTCAGGGATAATTTCTTCCATATCAGCCTCACTTTGAGTATACATGACAGCTAAGACCCAACATCTGCAATCAGTTTATTCCTTTCAAGTTGAGAGAAGCACATTTTCCTCACTCTAGCATCCAACATAGCAACACCCAGAGTGCATTTTCACATTGAAAGGGATGGGTGACCTGTGTGAGTTGTCTCACAATGGGTGTCTGTCACTCTTGAGGGCAATGCAATGGTAGAAACCATTTCTCTTTTGACAGTCCTCCTGGGTGGCCAAAGTGGGACTCATGTATCACTCCAGAGTCTGAAAGTTCCTGGTCTTCAGCTGACCAGCCACTCTTGCATCTTCATACAGACCCATGACTTGGGCTCCATAAGTCTGGATGTTCAATTTCATGTGGTAAAATAAAAAGGCAGAGGCACTTGAGACCAAGGCCTGGTAGAGGTGATGGCTATAAAAAGATCAGCCATCTGGAGCAATGGCTGTAATTGTGCTGATGATGTTGTAGTGTCAGAGCTGAGCACAGTAGCAAGGAAAATGCAATGCCCAGCCCGTCACAAAGGTGGCAGCCCTGTCCACAGGGTCCCTTCTCCTAGCTGGGATTTGCAGTGCTGCTTCCTATCCTGATGTCTCTCGGATCTTTTTTTTTTTTTTTTTTTGATTAATTTTATTGAGAAAGAAATAGCAATGAGACAGTTTCAAAACAGGTTAGTAGAACAGTTACAATAATTAATACATTGCATATTGTTCTCTTCACAGTAGTTATTCATAGCACAAGATGCAGACATGATATCTTGTCTAAACACTATTAGTTCAAAACTTTCTTCTCATTGAACTAAGAGAAAGTAGCAGTATATCTATGCTATTTTGTATATACAGATAAATATTTTTTTCGCTACAAAATGGTCCTTCATTTATATCCCCTTTTTTTGTTTAGCTTTGTCAGAGATGGGTATTCCATTGCCATTCAAACATTGTAGGTGAATGAACTCAGCAAAATAATCCAGTATAGTCCAGTAGTCAATAATAATAGTACGGGGGCCAGGGAGATGGCTTAATGGAATAAGAACTTCCCTGGCAAGTGCAAGGACCTGAGTTCAATCCCTGGTTTCATTAAAAAAAAAAAAAAAAAAGGCTAAATAATAGTAGTGGGTTATCCGTGGAACTCTCAAGGTCAGAAGTTTTTGACTTGAGCCTTTTACCGCTCAAATCTCTTGTAATGCAAGCTTCCAGAGCTACGCACCAAGCATCTTCCTCATTGTCTTTAGAACATAAGAAGAGGATTTGAATGGGTATGGTGCTTGAAATCTTCTCTTCCGTTTCTTTGCACCACCAAACACTGTGGGTGTGTAATTTAAACACACATATATTTCTAAAACCCTTTGGCCAGATTCCTGATGCTAATGATACTCTGCATTGCTTTCTTTTTGCTCTTTTCTACTCTTCCTGGCCCCAGCATGTGTATAAATGCTCTAAGCTGTTTAATGGCAACACTGCAGATGCAAAGGCTTTTCCCTATGACACTGTGTGTTCATTGAAAAGGTTCTCTGATATAATCACGCACAATCTTCAAGATCATAAAATTAGAATGGAAACAGAACTGCTACCTGATCAGCAGACCTCGTTCAGAATTTTCCTGTTGTCCCAATAATGTCCTTCATAGCAAAAGAAAATTTAAAATAATCCTGGAACTAGTTAGCACATTTTTAAATAAATCCTTCTCCTGTCTAAATCAACCAGTCATTTTCTATGGTTTGTGACAGATAATTCACATTGATTTTTTTTTTTTAATTGGAAACAGGAATGAGGTTCCACAGGTAATAGAATTGGAAATGCGTAATTGCCTATGTGAAGGAAGCTAGGAGCAGGAGGGAGAGGGGACTCCCAGGCGCTGGGCCAGCAAGATGCTGAAGGCTTTTGTGTTCAACTCTTGAGACCTCTACATGCTAAGGAAACTCATATGAATGACAATCACAGGAAATGGGAATCACCTGCTCACAGCTTGCAAGAGATTTCTCACAGCACCACCAAAAACCCTGAAAGAAAGAGACGTGAGAAAAATGCTCCCTTTCCTTCTCTAGCCCTACGCATGCGTGCAGCGCATGCCTGGCTCTCTCGTGCACCACTTGGACCCAGAGGGGTCTGCAGAGCAGCGCCACACGGGCATGGCGACAGCAGCTCCCGAACACGCCGAGCCAGCTGACTTCCAGACTTGCAGCTTAGAAAGACAGGCTTTCTCATTATCTGTGCCAATTTCTACAACAGTGTGCTATTCCACACCACCGAAAACACCCTGAAGACAACATACCCGCTAGAGGACTCCCGCTCTGCACTGACCCTTTGTCTGATGGGTTAGATAGCTGCGCAAATATGAAGCCAGAGGAGGTGAAGCAGACTCTGCCACCCTCCATCCTTCTCATGCAGTACTCCTCTTTTTAAAAAAGCATCAGAGGATAAAGCTCAGTTTTTAAACCGCTAATAATATGTGAACTACAACTAATGAAAGCAACAATGTGAAAATTCCTCTAAAAATAAGCCTCTTGACAACCAGGCAGGGAGAATGTGGTGCCCTGCAGACTGCACCACACAGCTCAAGATAGTCAGGAAAGAGGGTTCTGAATGTGTTTGTCACTGTGAAATGATGGCAGCTTACAAAGTGATGGATTTGTTAATTACCTCGAGTTGCTCACTACCCCATGTAGGCATGAATCAAACCATCATACTGTGACTTATTATAAATAGGTGCAAATATTAGTATCAATCAAAAAATAGAATCAAATTATTATAAAATGATGAAAACCAAATCTCTCCATGTTATTACAAAACAGATGAAAGAGCTCATCAATCTTTATTAAGTACACATCAGTCATTTGCAGCAGTAATTAGTCCCATTTTATAAATGGTGAGACTGAGGGTAAGAGATCCCATTGAATTTTAAATGATGGAGCCATGGCTGAAGCTGAGGTAGTCTAGTCTAACAGTGCCCTTTCTGCCTTCTTGATTAGTCAGGCCAAGGTGATAACTCCCTTGAAGAGAACTTTAAAGGGTCCTTTAGAGCAGAGCAATAGGCACGTGTGTTGAGTGAGGAGTCAGGCCCAAGCCCTTACAGGTGCAGTGAAGAGGCTGAGTCTGTCAGTCTGGAGAAAGAAGGCTATCACATGTCCATTAGCAGTGACTTCCTGCCCCATTCCTGGGCAGCCACTGCCACCCACCTGCCTCTGCAGTTGAAAGCAGCCAGCACAGAGGGGCCTAGCAGGAGAACTGTAACATTTTCAAAGGAACTGAGATGTTCAACAAAAACTGCTTAGAGAGCAGCTAGGGGCTAACAGCCTCATTCTCTGCAAAATGAACCTGAGACTCTTGCTCAGTTACATCCCTGACCCACTCTCTCGTGCTCCTGAGGATAAGAGGGGCTGTGTGCTGCCTCAAGGTGGGGAGCAGCAAGCTGACCATAACAGAGTTCAGGAAGTTCTCACTGCTCTGCATAGCTCCTGTTCCCACTCTGTCTGCTCACTGGCGACCTGATGATCCAGCCTCCAAGAGGGACCTGGTGAGTCTTTACTGGAGAAGCACTGAAGTATGTCTCTCCCTCTGACATCCATCTCTTAAAACATCACTTATTTCAGTTTCATGCCAGCTCTGAATGAGATAAGACTTCTGTAAACTATTTGGTAGAGGGCAGAGGAGTAATAAAGAGATATTTGTTTCAATCTAGAGTGCTTGGCTTCCATCCTGTACCAGTAGCATGTAGATATCATTTCTCTAATGCCCTTCTAAACAATCAACCAACTAAGCTTTCCGGGATTACTCGATAGTGATCTATTTTCATAGTCAATGAAGTATGAAAAGAGAGATAAAGGTCGCCAGTTGTGGTCTCCTCACCTTCTGCCAGGCTCTAAGCTCAGCACTTTACATAGCTAATAATCCAAATAACAAATTTGTAACAGGAACATCGTCATCCGAAGATAATAAAGGAAGAAAGTGAAGCTCCTAGATGAGGTCAAAGAAGCTTCTGCCTTCAGCAGGAGAGAGTGTTCAATGGATATGCACAGGACAGCTTGGATAATGGCACTGCTGACTTCTACTGGTGTGCTGAAAAGAACAGTTAAAGCTTAATTTTTTCTCTTCTTTTTAATTTTTTGACCAATTTTTCATGCTTATATCTGGCAATCTGAACAACTACGTTGAAGACAACAATATGCAACAGAACCATTGGTGAATTCCTATTATCTTGTTTAGTTAAATAAAAATAACAGCGGCATAGAAAGCAAGCAAGCAAGGAAGCAGGCAAGAAATAAAGGTTAATGTTGAAGCACAGACCCAAGGCCAAGATTCTTCTCATCCATCAGATCCCATTTCACTCACTTAATACAACAAAGTAAAAGGGAAGGATAGCCAAACAATTGCGATTGTGTAACCTCTTGTCCAGTAGGATCCTGCTAAGAAGAAGTGCATGGCATTGCAAGAGCCTAGGAGAGAAGCAAAGCAGGAAACAGGAGGGAACACACATCAGCCTGCAACACGTGGCTGTCTTCCTGTAGACATACCTCTACTTGGTTTCAGAGTATTGCTCCCTCCTGATCTTCCCCCAGCCCGACCCTTGCTTCTTGTTGGATTCCACTTCAGGCCCCTCCTGTGCCCCTGCTAGCACTCTGTCCTCCACCCTCTTTTCTCTGTAAATTCCTTCCCTAAGTGACCTCATTCTCTTCTATGGCTTAAAATAACATCATTGTACTGATGATTCATAAATCTCTAGCACCAGCTCTTAACACTCCCCTGGGCTCTGGATTCATGTATCCAACTGCCTACTTGACGTGGTCTCTTAGCTATCTATGAGCCATCTCAAATTTAGTATATCCAAATAAAACTCTTGATGTTCCCACAGTTATCTTAGTTGGTGATGTCACCCCCACCAACTTTCCTGAGCCAAAAAAGTAGAAACAACCCCCCATTTGTGACTTTCTTTATATCTCTCATCTGAGCGGTCTCCAAATCTTGCCAACTTTTATTTCCAAAATGTATTCAGTAGGCCACCATTTATCATAGTCTCTATTGCTGCGCCCCTAATCCAGCTGACTGACATCTCACAACTAAATCTCCGTGGGCTGCCTCAACTCTTCCCTTACCAGAGTTCATTCTCTGCCTACCCAGAGGGAACATATCAAACCATAAAACAGATCCACTACTAAACTCCTCCAATGGTTTCCCTGGATGTAGTGTAAAACAAATTTCTCAGCATAACTACCCTTCCCAAACTCTCAGACTTGACTGGCAGCCTCTTCTATGACCCACTCCTGCCTCCCTGGTTTTCTTTCTGCCCTTCCCCCACAACCCTGAGCCTATTCATGGGCCTGGCTTTGGAACCTGCACAGAGAGTTCACTGTTCTGATCTTTGCAGTCTCCCTTTCCCCTCTTCTGAGTTTCAGCTTAGATGCTCTCACCTTCCAGTACCTCCACTGGCCACTCCAGAGTCCCCTTCCTCAATGTGTGCTACATACAATTACCTAATGTTATTATTTTAAAAGCACTCGGGTTGTATGAAAAATTTCACTTTGAGTTCACTATTTGTTATCTATATCTGGTCCCTAGAATGTAACATACTATAGAAATGATCCCTGAAAGTATAGCCTTCCTAGAATATAAATTACAAGAGGACAGCCCTGTCAGAAGGAAAGGAGAGTCCTCAGTCCTACCATGCCCTGAGGAAGGTCAAGACTCTGCAAGGATTGCCCAAAGTATCCGCAAGATATCAGCTCAGGATCAAGCAGCCCATTAGCACTTAATCACCAAAAAAACCCGTTCAGATTAAAATATTCATTTCTGGAACCCCTCGCCCCTGGGAAATAGCATGCTCCTTATTCACTAAGGTGAACTTTCAATTTTAGCTTTGAAAGTTAGAGGTTTTTATCTATACTCTTTTGAATTTGGATGTGTATTCCTATTGCCTGGGGACAATCAGTTGATGGCAATTAAATTTCCAGAAACATAGTAATTACAAAAGAGAAGAAAAAGATCTCTGATTTGATCAATAAAAAAAAAAAACCTAGAACTGGAGTAATACAAAATTGGAAACACATGCGGCATTGGCTATGCAGCCAGGAGGCAAGCAGCGAGGAATCCTTGGTTACAAATGGAAACACAGCAGCCCATATTATGCATATATACCCTATCTTATAAAAATCATCATGTGTGAAAACTTAAAAGGAAAGTAATGTCTATGAACGTATGACTGTAGAGAAAAACTATGAGAAAATGACTTTTCTAGTAGATACTGAACATTGGCCATGTTCAGCATAGAACAATAAAACAATGTGCTACAAAATAAAGTGAGGAATTTATAAGCAGGTATGGGTAGTCACTGGCATTCTAGAAAATTCAGAGTCTTGCAGAATTGGAGGAGGCATCTGTTTATTCCAAACTGGTAAAAGAAATCATCAGAACCCAGCCTCACATCAAGAAAAAAATCAAGAATATAATTTTCACACCAGTTTCTGAGCCATTGAATGGGTTAAGATGGAACCCAGTTAATCTTTCATTTGAACAAAATAACCCAAAATCTAAAAGACTGAAGCTGTGAATCTCTTACTAAAGCTGGGTTGGTTTAAAATGCCTGTAGTGCACATGTACCAGACAGGGGCATACCCAAAATAAAGAGCTATGTATATGGCTTGTGATACAGGAGTTATCCATAACCAACTATAAAAAGATGATTAAATTTTTGAGAAGGTTGTTCAGCAAAAGAAATGGCAAACCTGCTAAAACTTTTTGTGACAGCCTTGTGTAGCGAAGAGATAAACACTTTAGTAGCTGTTTTTGAAAGCTAAGAAGCAATTGCCCATGGGGGAGGGTTCTTATCCAAGAAGAAAAGCACAGTGGACAGCTCCTTCTTCCTCAGACTGGTCAAGACATAGCAGAGAAGAAAGGACCCTGAAAGCGCAGCCAAGGAACTGGAGAATGGCCTGGAGAGCTCTTCCCACACACAAGGAGAAGGTAGGAAGCTTTTCTAACCCAGAATGCTAAAGACTTACTGTAAAGAACTCAGAGTGCAAGAACCTACGTAACTGATGGGAAGTCTCTGACACCCTACCCCCATTCTGCCACCTTCTATGAACTGTGCTAGCAGAGAGAGGTAGACCTTCTCTATAGGGTTGATGATCAGAAGAAGGCACACCTAGACACAGCATCACATGTCCATGACCAGCACAGTGGAATACTGGGGCAGGAGGACCACAAGTGCAATTCCAGGTTGTGCAACTTTTAATGAGATATTGACTTTAAAAAAGAAAAAAAACCCTACACTATCCCTGGTAAAGAGACCAGATCTTTACCTTTCAGAAAATGAACTTGGAGTTTTGTCTCCTAGCCCAATGGGATTTTGAGGGTATGTCCTTAGGGACAGACTGAGGTGATGCTAAAGACCACAAGTCAAACCCTTAGTGTTGCTCACAAAATATTTTGAGTTCTCTTATCCCCAGTTGCAAGTGAGAATTATATTTACGTACTTCCTTTGGGATAAGCAAGACATGTGGCAAGATTTGATCGTAGAGTTGTGTTGAAAGTATAATTTTTTATTTCTAGGCTAAAGTATTGAAGTTCCAGTATGAACCTTCCAGAGCTTTTTCCCATATGCCATAGTGTACACATTAGTTGTGATAGTATTTTCATCTGGAATCTAAAGCAACTACCACAGTCAAAACCTCTCTGCTACCTCACAACAGCCAAAAGCATAAGCTTCTAAAAGTCCATAGTTTTTGCTTTAGTTTACTAGTGTTTGGGCCTTATTTTCTTATTTATTTATTTGTGCAGTGCCAAGAATCAAACTCAGGACCTTGCACTTGCCGGGCAGGCACTTACGCCACTGAGCTATGTCCCCGACCCATGCCTCATTTTAATAATTCTCATTTTACCATCTTCTAGCAATGGGTTACCACTCCATTCATTGCTTTACGACCTACTCAAGTGTTTCACACATCTTCTCTATCATTTACACATTTTTCTGCAACATCAGCATTTGTGACTGGCCAATAATTCAAAGTCAGAATATTATATAATTTTTACTCAGCTCTCCACTGATAGATTTAAATGAGCCATCTCAAGCCTATAATATTATAAATAATAATAATATCATATACATTCTTATAGCTAAATCTGAATAGGTTCCTCATCACCAAGTTTTAGGGTTTGTGCATCAAAGCGTATGTAAAATTTTAAATATCTGAACATTTAGTCATTTATTCAAGTTGCATCCTAGATGTTAGTGATAAAACAGTAAACAAGATGTACAAGTCTTTTCTGAAATGCACAACCAAATTGCTTTCAGAGCCTAGGGCTGTCCTTCAATCTGTCTTGCTGCCGACAAAGCTGAAGGGCCCTCTTTCCACACGCTTGGCCACATCGCTTCGTAAATATCTTCTTGCAGTCCATAACATCATCTCTCTGGAATGTCCTATCCATATTTGAAAATGACAAATGATAGTCATTCCACAAACACAGCCAGACTAAAATGTGCTTGTTTATTTTCAGAAGAGTGCACATCACAAACTAAAAGTAACTACCAGCTTTCTCCATCCACTTGGGAAATGGGGTGAATCTCACATGCCCACACTGCTTCCTTTAGTCCACTTGAGAACACTTCTCCCACTGTGGAAGCTATTTGTTCATGTCTCTTCTCCTTTGGAGACTGTTGGATCTTTGACAAAATGAAGGACAAACATTTAACAAGGGTGAAGTATTCCAGTTACACAAGGCGACCCTCAGAGGTGGCACACATCCCAGCATACTCACCTCTCCAGCTTCACTTTGCCAATCAAGAGCAGCCATCTATGAGTGCTTCTGACTCCCTTCTTTGCTCTCATCCCCTTGCCTGAAAGTAGGTTAACTGTCTTGGTCAGTTTTATATTGTTGGGATAAAATAACTGACACTCACAAGTTAGAAGAACAGAGCCTTATATTGGCCAGGGTTTTTCGCCCCGTGGTTGGCTAACCTGAGGGCAGAAGCAGGACAGCAGAGGGGCACAGAGAGAAAAAGCTGCTCAGACCATGGGGCCAGGAAGTGGGCAAAAGGGAGGAGCCAGGGAGCGAGGTGGACCTGTCCATCTTTACCTTCTTCTCACCGACACACAATATTCAACACCCAAAATGGAGGGTAGGTGAGGTTCATCTCCGTTCATGGCTTCAGAAGTTTTGGGCCATGGTCAGTGGGCTTTGACATAGAAATGGCATGGTGCAAGGGCTTGGAGGAGGAAAGACACTCCCCTCACTGCGGTGAAAATGCAGACAAGAGAGGACTCAGGCAGGAGACAAGCCCTGCCGGGTCAGCTCCAGTGACCCGCCTCTTCCCACCAAACCCTGTCTCCTAACAGCAAGTTTCCATAGGCTACCATAGTCCAGAAGCTTCTCTGCAAGCAGATCAGGCTCCTGAAGAACACAATGATGTAATCCAAACAATACCCTTCTAGGATCACACTTCCAGTAACATATACCCAGCAGCTAGGCCCCAACTCTTCGCAAGGCATCCAGCTCTTGAACTAGTATGGCTCCCCCAGAATCACCTGTCAAACATATGAGAAGCTGGGGAGATACTTTCAACTTAAACCATACATTAATTATGAAATAAAAATAGGAATGGTTCACAGTTGAGAAAATCTAGTCACAATAACTAGGAGTCTTTTGCAGATCAGTACCAAATGGTGTTGGGGAAATAATGGTATTTGGCATTATTTATGACAGGATAAATGTTCTGCATATGACAATGTAGAAAAATTATCTAACATAACCACATAGATAAAATTGCAAGAAATCAGAAATAAAAGGAGCAGAAGGCTATATTCTTCTACCATAATAATTCTACACATACATCCACTGCAGATGCATAGCAATGATGTGGAACAGAATTTGGTGCCTGTAATTTAAAATCTAAACCCCAAGCTCTCACCTTCAGAATTGTCTGGCAATTTTGTATGATGAGGGTTTAAGTATGATCGTCTTTTAAGCCTCTCATGGGAGAATTTTGAAGCCTGAAAGGAATATGATTTTGATATTTTATAAGGGAAATATTATTTTTCAATAAGATATAAAATATTTACTGCCAGCAGTGATGGTATTCTGAGTGATTTGTAGCTATAACTTTGACAGCATAGTATTTAAGAACGCATTTCATCCCACATAAGCAGTAGTTTGAGCTGTATATCAGAACCTCAAAGAATAACCCCGAGGAATAGAAATTAACTATGTGTGCAAGTGCATGACTGCTAGCATTGTTCATTCGCTGTGGGCTTCTGAAATGTTCCTGTTTAAATTATCTCATTAAACTTGTAAATTCTGATGAGACATCAGGAAATAGGAAGTGGTGCTCAAGAGGAAGACAGGAGGACGGAAATGTGATAGAGGACGTGCTGTAGGTGCCGAACTGACCAAGGTGACTCTTTTTCTTTTAGAGGCTCTTGCTGGGCCTTTGAGGGATGTCTTCTCTTTCTCTAAAGTAGGAAGGTGCATACACCTTCCAAAACTCTGGTTCACACTCAGTGTTCTAATAGTAAGTAAAAGGCCTTGCGCAAGCGTCCAACCTTCTTGCACCGGTTCTCGCATCCCAGGGGCGCCACCCCGCCCCTCCACAGAAGGCCTCAGCTCCCTTCGGGGTCTTCTCCATCAGCTTTGTAACCCTTTGCTAACCCAATTATCCTTGCTTTTTTTTGGTCTCTTCTGTGTGGTTCCCTTCCCTTTGCATTTATTTCTTTTGTCTAATTTGAGCAGAATACCTTTTGCCTACCACTTAAGACTCCCGACTCCATTTCTTTGGAGTCCTGCTCCTGACCATGAGCTCAGTGATGAATGTTACCTGCTCCATAGGCCAGGCACGGATGGTGATCCACACTTGCATACTCGGTGATGTGGGGTTGTTCTGAGACACTTTAGGTGCATAGATATGGCTGACTCACCCAGTATCAATAAAAAGTTATCAAAATAGAAATTAGAGTCACATGCTATATCATGTAATTTTTCGAATATACCTTTAATAAATGACCTAACAACTCTTTTTACCTTGAAAAGAAGGCACAGAATTACAATAATATCATCTTTAAGTTACCTTCACATTTTTTAACTAAGTGACTTTATTGAAAATGAGTAATAATTATATGTCAAATTAAAAATTGCAGACAAATATTGAAATATGAAAGACATAAGATATAGACAAAGTGAATTTTAGAGAAATATTTCTCAAATGAATATAGAACATGAGAGTAATAATAGATTGCACATTGTAAAAATTATTTATAACCTTAAAGGAATATAACTATAAAATCTCTCTAAAATAAAAATGAAGAAGAAAAAATTTATAGAGCAGTAATATAATAGCTCACTCTGTGCCAAAATCAAGAAACTTATATTCATATAATTAGAATTCTCAGAGTGAAACGGGGTAGGCAATAAATGTTTAAATATGGAAAATTATTGAATTTAGTTAAAATGATGGTTCATTTCCAAGAAAAATGAAACTTTTGCACAAGAAATATGAATAAAATCATATGAAGATACACAAAAATGAAATTGTCCAAAACTAATTGTAAAGAAAATATCATTAAAGCACATGCATAGAAAAAAATTTGTTATGGAAGAACAAAATTAAATAGCATCATATTTCACATTAGAAAAAAAGAGCAAGTGGGTAAGAAACTAGACTTACTTATTCAAAGTACTGAAAAAAGAACAAAAAATCTGCCCTCATTGAATGTTATACTTAGCAAACATACCCTTGAAAACCAAAAGTAAAATATTTTCAAGTTATGGAAATTCAAAATATTCTAATACCTCCAGATGTAGCATATAAAAAATAACAAAGACCATTATCCAGAAGGCAAGAGAACTTGCAGGATAGTCCTGAATAAAGAATAAAGAACTCTCAAAATGGTAGTTATGCAGGACTATGTAAAATGTAATTATGTTAAATGAACACTATTAAAAGGTCATTGAAGATTTCCACAAAATAGAGTCAATTTTATGTTAGGATATATACATATTTGTGTGCGTGTGTGTGTGTGTGAGTCTGTGTGTGTGTATAAAAGATAAGGAAAAACTAATAAAAATTAATGGAAAATGGAAATATACTTTTTAAAGTTTCTAATACTAGAAGAAAATATCATACCATATAAGTAGATTGTAAGTCAAAGATACAGTATAAATCATAAAATTAAAATTAAATAATATTCATACAATAAAATATTAACCAATTCAAAATTAAAGTAAATATTTCAAAATAATATTCAAAAATTAACATGAAATTGTGAATCCAACCAAGAAGCCAGAATGTAGCATATCAAATGTATGAATCTGTGATCAATTCAGAGTATTCACACAGTATTTGAATGGGTTAATATATACAAAAATATCAACTAAGAAAAAGTTTTTATGATAGTAAAGAATTACTAAGAATAAAACACAACAAAAATACTGGAATGGCAAATATATGACCAGCGCCTCTAACAGTTTGGGGATAGGACATGGCACAAAGTTCTAGTATGTGGTGGATATGGACAATGACCATAATGCTTACTGGTGGCCAAGCGTCACTTGTGGGACTGGGTTACTGCTATTTCTTTGATATCCAGCCTGTAGACCAGGACACAGTCATGACCCATAGGGTGCAGGAGAAGTCCACTTGTAGAGTGTGCTGCTGTATACAAAAGAATAACTGAAAGACTACTCTTGTCTACCTCTTTTCTCCTGTGTTTAATTGTTTGCCCTATTTGGTGGGTTCTTTCCATTCTCGTTCATGGGGCTGTGGTCATTTTGATCCCTCTCTAGGCTTTGTCATCATGAAAATCTTGAGTTGTTTTTTCTCATGGAAGTATTTCACTTCTCCATTATACTTGAAAGAGAGTTTTTCAGGGTATATCAGGCTGGGTTGGAAGTTTTCTTGCAAGACTTGAAGTAATTTGCTCCATGCTCTTCTTGACTTGATGGCTTGTGAAGAGAAATCTGCCGTTATTCTGATGGGTTTTCCTTTAAATGTGATCTTTTTCTTCTCTCTAGTGGCTTTTAGTATACTGTTCCTGTGCTAAATTTCTGGGATCTTGATTATTATATGTCTGGGAGTATTTTTAATTGGGTTGATGTTGTTTGGAGTTCTGTATCCTTCAGCTACCTAAATGTCAGATTGTTTCTCTGTATTTGGGAATTTTTTCTGCTATTACTTCTGCCCATATTCTTTTTATACCATTTGTATTGACTCCTTCCTTCTCATTGATGCCTATTAGTCTTACAGTGTTCACCTTTGCATCATCTTTTCCTGCATCCTAGTTGTTTCTAAGAGGTCTTTTCTTACCTTGTCACTAGCTGCAGTGGTGTCTTCAAAATCTGAACGTCTGTCTTCACTTTCATTCAGTTTTGCCAGTTTGTGATTGATTTAATTTCCTATATCTCTCTTTGAATCTGCTTCATGCATTCTCTTTCTTATATTGTATATTCATCAATTCTATCATTTTTATTCTCCTCTACTTTTTATCAGTGTCTTCTTTAGAAGCACTTCCTTCATTATAGTTATCTTTTTCTTTTTTACTTCAGAAATCATATCTGGTCTGGTTTCCTCTATACCTTTCTGCAGTTATTTCTTTACTTCAGAGACTGCAGGTGTGTAATTTCCAATTTCTTCTATGCATGTCTCCTGCATCTGTTCTGCGTGGGCCTGGGGCCTGAGAATGCATTTTGCTCCTTCCCTTTGTCATTTTGTATAGCAGTGTCTTCTGACCTTTGGTGTAGAGCACTGATACAGTTATTACCTTAGCACCAGGTCTGGATCTACCAAGTTCAAACTCATGCGGTGTATGTGGCTTGGATCTGATTGCTGTTCTACACTTCTTCCTGCTGCAGCCCTTTGGAAGTGAGCCCACTGTGCCATTCTGGCAAGATATCACATTTCTGGATCCGCTGGGTGGGTCTTGCTTCTAGCTTCTCTGAAGGAAGTTCTGCAATAGAGTTCCACACCTGTGGATGCTCCACAGGTTCTATACCTGTCTGATGAAGGAAGTTCTGCACACATGCCAGGCCTGGGAGCTGGCTGGAATGAGGTTCCAGCAGACAGGCAGGTGGCCCCACACACACTCTGGGCATGTGTACTAGCAAGAATGAGGATCCAGTGGGTCCTGGGCTGTACCACACATATGCCATGTCTGGGCACTGGTTGGAATAGTTACCTCCACATTTAACACACTATAATTCTTCAAAGGTAAGAATTGACTTTTATTTCTCCTCTGTCTTTTACAATGTCTACTATAAAGCTAAATGAACACTTATGCTACAAATATGGTAACTGAGACTAATTATAATAGGTAGGTGAGTAAACAGGTCATTGATGGGCTGGTGCAGCACTATGATATTATTGACTTTATAATCATTAATTTCTTTGAACCAGTTTAAAACAAAAATCCTGAAATATTTAACTATCCTCTTTCTATACCCATCACTTATGGTACTAATGAAACATATTCTTTCTTATCTTATTTGCTTCTGACATCTGCTGCAGTAAAATCCTTGTGGAATCTACCAGTTGAAATCAAAACATCTAATTGTTTTTGAAACTGCAATTATGAAAAAAGATATACTTGAACACTTAAAAATTTTACAATTTTTTAGATCACTATTTCTTGTTACATAACTTGTATAACATAATTTAGCTCTGAAATCAGATCCTCATTTATGGTGGCTGAGGCTCTTCCAACATTGTGAAATCATTTTTATTAACAACCTGACAGAGAAAAGCAGAAGAAAATTATCTCTAGTCCTCCACCAGCTGCAGATTTGTGAGCAGAGAATAAATGACAAGAGTATATTTGGATCAAAGTGTGAAAATATATTTAATTCTCTTCTAGCTCTGATTCTCAGCCCCATTTTAAGATATAGGAATTAATTCTTGCATATGCCAACAAGACCAGATTCATATGTGAGTTACTGTTTTACATTTCCAGGCAAAAAATGCAGCTAAGAAGCTTGTGTGAAATAAATCCAGAGGAAGGTTCTATCTCACTATCCTTTCTGGAAAATCAGTACCTCTGCAAGGGCTGGAATGTTGCTCCCTCACGAGTTTGTTTGGAGCTAGTTTTTGGTCCTCACTGCATGTGCTCATTTTCAGGTCCTGTCCTACACCAATAGAACAAAGAATTCCGTATCAGGGTGGCCACCACACGTGAGAGTGGGGGGTGTCCTGATATGAATGCCAGCTCCACATATGCAGCCTGGGAACTGGTGCTGCCTCTCACGTAGGTAACGCTATACTATACATGGTTCGGGCATAATTAGCTCCTCTTATCTAATCCAAAATCAGGGCCTCCTCTGGCAACAACAGTGGAAACTTCCCATTTTAGAATCATTTTTCCAATATTTCTTTATTTTAATTAAGTCAGTACATTAATTCTTTTGTTGTTGGCACTAATTTCTATTTTAATAATCATATTTATTTTGGTGAACTGGTACATATACATATTGCATTATAATCACTTGTTCTTCCCTTGCTCCTCTCCCTCTACCCTATCTCTCTTAATTCCTAGACTCCTCTGCCCATATCCATAAAGTTTCCTTCCATGTTCTCTATGATCTCTCTTTAAATTATTTATATTTTTTGTTTGTCACATAAAAGTAAACATGTGGTATTTAACCTACTGTGACTGAGCATTATGACCCAAGGGTGTGTCATTTTTCCAAAAAATGAATCAAAGTTATTCTCTCTTATGGCTAAGTAGTACTGCACTATGTCTGTGTGTTCATACTTTCTCTATCCATTCATCTGCTGTCTGACATCTAAGCTGTTTCCAAAGCTTAGCTCCTGTGAACTGTGCACAATATAAATGTGTCTGTATATATCACTGTAACTTGTGAACTTTAATCTTGGGGGAGGTAACTCAGAATATGCAGAGCTAGGTCAAATAGAATCTCTTTTTTTTTTTGAGAAATGTCTATAGTGATTTCATAGTGGTTGTAATAGTTACATTCTCACTACCAATGCAGAAGAGCTCCTTACTCCCCACAACCTTGTCAACTTTTTTTTTTGAGTTCTTACTGATGGCCTTTCTTTCTATAGCAAGATGAAACTTTAGCCATAGTAATAAAGTAAACAAAAACTCTAAAATTTGTGAGTAGGAAAAGAAACTGTCAAACTATTATTCTTCACAGATGACATGATCCTTTACATAAAAAACTGGAAATTTAGCAGAGCAGACACAGGAGGCGAGGGTGAGGCCTGCAGCTGGACATGGTGAGCTAACACATACTGCTAGGCCCAGCTGGGCATAGAGTGAGGCCCAGACTTATGGGGAGGATCCTTGAGACACAGAGGTGACAGAAGGTGCCTTAGGTGAACTAGTCTTCCTGGAAGATTCCAGGTATATGAAGGACAGGTGCCCAGAAAGAACTCGGGGATCAAGTTTACATACAAATTCCCAATTTACAATCTGCTTTGTTATGTGGCTATAGTGTTTGCTCCTATGGTCTAAAATACAACACCATTAGTTACCAAAGTTCATCAGTTTCTAAATTTCACTTGATATTATTTATATAGCTAATTGAACTACTATAAATAGGATACCATGTCTGCAAAAACCACATGTTCTCCCTTGGGTAATAATAACAGGGAGTGCTTGGGTAACAACCTCACTAAAATTCCATGTTAAAGGACAGAGGACAAGTGTCAAACAAAAACCAATGTCCCACTCTCATTGTTTTGGGAAACACACAAAACAAGAATTTCTGTTACACGAGAGATACCTGAAGAACAGACTCTCTACAGAGAGGCTTTGACAGAAGTGATACAGCTTACTACTATCAAGCTTTCACAAAAAAGTATCAGAGAAATCAAAAGAAAGAGTGCACTCTGGACTAGAAAATGACAAAACGAGGGAGCAAAATACAGTCTCAGGCCCTGAACCTATCCAAAATAAATCCAGAAGACATCAGCTTAGAAGAAATTAGAAGTCACACACCTGAAATTTCTGAATAGTAAGAACTTAAGTGAAAAAACAACTGCAGAAGGGTATAGTATATAGGAAATCAGATCAGACATCATCCCCCAGGTAAAAAAGAAATGATAAGTAAAATGAAAGAATTTCTAAGTGTTGCTAAAGAAGACATTGATTAAAAAATAGAGGAGAATAGAAAAATGATGGACGCCTTGAGTGAGCAATATAGGAAAGAAATACAATGCATGAAACAGATTCAAAGGGATGTAGATGAAATTTAAAACTCCATTAAAAGTTGACAAAACTAAACAAAAAAAGGGGATACAAATGAAGGACATTTTGTATCTGTATGTACAAAATAGGATATATATATATATATATATATATATATATATATATATATATATATATATATATACAACTATTTTTGTCTTAATTCAATGAGAAAAAAGATTTGTACTAATACTATTTGGACAGATATCATGTCAGCATCTTGTACTATGAATAACCACTAGGAAGACAGCAACATGCAATGTATGAATTATTGAAACTGTCCTACTAATTGATTTTGAAATTGTCTCATTACTCTTTGTTTTTCACTAAAATTACTTTTTAAAAAGTTGGCAAAACTGTTTGAGTGAGAGTGAAAATAGACTTTGAAGACATCAGTGCAGCTAGTGAACAGATAAGGATAGGTCTCTTAAAAAGAAGGATCTAGGAAATAATGACCCAACAGCTGCAAGATGATGCAAAGATGAACAACATAAGACTAATGGGCATCAATGAAAAAGAAGGAGCCAACAGAAATGACATAAAGAGAATATAGTCAGAAGTAATAACAGAAAAGTTCCCAAATATGGGGAACAATCTGACATTCATGTAACTAAGACACATAGAATTCCAAATAGTATCAACCAAAATAAATCTACACCAGGCATATAATAAGTAATATGGCAGAAATTCAGCACAAGAACAATATATTAAAAGCCATTAGAAGAAAAAAAAATCAGATTTAAAGAAAAACTCATCAGAATAACAGCATACTTTGCAGCACAAATTATCAAGTCAAGAAAAGCATCAAGCAAAATATTCCAAGTCCTATAAAAAAACAAAGCCCAACCCAGACTGACATATCCTGCAAATCTCTCTCTGAAAAATTAATGGAGAAGTAAAATACTTTCATGACAAAGAGCAATCAAAGAAATTCTTGATGACCAAACTAACTCTATGCAGAGTTCTAAAAGATATTCTAGGAAGGAACCAAAATGACCATAGCTCCAAGAACAATAACAGAAAGAATCCACAGCACAAGGAAAAGCAGGGAACTAACACCAGGAAAATCACATGACAAACATAAGCCGATACATATCAATTATAACCACTAATGTAAATGGACTCTATTCAACAATTAAAAGAAATACATTGACAGAGTGGACGAAAGACCAAAATCCAACAATACGCTGTATACAAGAAGCTCATTTAACATAAAAAGAAATTCACAGGCTGAAAGTCAAAGGATAGAAAATAATACTGCATGCTCCAGAAGCATAGAAAACAAAAAGCGGAAGTAGCTATTTTCTTTGTAAACAATCTGAACTTTAAACCAAAAATGATCACATGAGACAAAGAAGGTCACAACATACTTCTCAGGAGAAAAAGTCAAATGGAAAAATATGGGAGAACCCAGCTATGTAAGACAAATTGTAATGGACATGAAAAAAATCTAATAACGAATAAAATAAACTTAACAGGAGACATACAACACCCCCTTATCTCCAAAAGATAGGCCAAGCAGACAAAAAATTAGCAAAGAGGTAGCAGAACTGAATCAAACCTTTCAAAAAATGAACTTAGGAGACATGTATAGAGTAGTCCACCCAACAACATCTGAATACACATCCTTTTTAGCTGCACATGGGACATTATCTAAAATAGACCACATACTAGTCCATACATTATGCTTAAATGCAAGAAAATGAAAATAATCCCATGCATATTATCTGACCACAGTGAAATGAAACAGGAAATTAATGACAAAAGAAACCACAAAAAACCCCACAAACATATGAAAACTATATAACGCCCTTCTCAGCAATGAATAGGTTTCAGATAAAATTGAACAAGAAATTAAACAGTATCTACAATACAGCAAATACTCAAACACAACATACTAAAATTTAGGAATGCAATCAAAGTATATCTCAGAGGGAAATTTATAAGTGAACTCACACATTAGAAAAACAGAACAAGAACAAATAAATACCCCAATGCTACACCTCAAGCCCTTAGAAGAGCAAACCAAGCCCAAAGTACAAAGACATGAGGAAATTACGAAGATTAGAGCAGAAATTAATGCAATTGAGAGAAAGAAAATAATACAAAGAATTACTGAAGCAAAGATCTGGCTCTTTGAAAGATTAAATAAAATTTATAAACCCCTAGCCGACCTCATCAAAAAGGGGACATAAAAACTTGTGAAATTACAAAAGATCCTATGGGCCCAGCATGCTCCCGCTGAGCCACTCTGCCTACCTAAAGATCCTATGGAAATACAAAAGATCACCAGTAGCTATGCTGAAAATATTTACTCTCACAGAATCAAATACACAGAAGAAATGAGCAGATTCCTAGATAGGCACAAATTACCAAAACTGAATCAAGAAGATATAAAAACTCTGAATAACCCAATTTCATCCAATGAAATTGAAAATGTAATCACATTTTACCAACAAAGAAAAGCCCAGGTCCTGATGAATTCACAACTGAATTCTACAAGAAATTTAGAAAAAATTTAATCCCAATACAGTTCAAACTCTTCAATGACATTGAAAAGGAAGCAATACTCTCAACATCATTGTTGAAGGGAAGTATTATACTGATACCAAAGACAGAGAAAGGCTCAACCTAAAAAGAGAATTACAGGCCAATCTTCCTCATGAACATAGATGGAAAAAATCCTCAATGAAATACTAGCAAATAGAATACAACAAATCATCAAGATTATACACCCCAACCAGGCAGGATTCTTCCCAAGGATGCAAGGATTGTTCAACATATGCAAATTTATAAATGTAATAATGCACTATATCAAGACAGCCAAAAACCACATGATCATCTTTATAGATATGGAAAAGGCTTTTGACAAAGTCCAACACTCATTCATGATGAAAACTTTACAGAAAATTGAAATAGATGGCCTCTACCTCAATCTGATAAAAAGCCATCTATGACAAACTAATAGTGTAAATGGAGAAAAACTGAAAGATTTTACTCTGAAATCAGGTGCAAGACAAGGAGATCCCTATCACCACTGCTACTCAATATAGTTCTAATAGAGGCATTAGACTAGAGAGAAAAATAAAAACAGGTGACAAAGAAGTTAAACTATCATTATTCACAGAAAACATGATACTCTGCATGGAAGAACCCCCCAAAAAATCTATTAGGAAGTTCCTATAATTAGTAATCAAAGTCAGTAGCATAGCAAGATACAAAATCAGTACCCCAAAATGAATAGCACAGATAACAAAATCACTGAGAGAGAAATTAGAGAAACAATACCCTTCACAATAGTATCCAAAAAAACCAAAATGCTGAAGAGTTAATCTAACAAAGGAAGTAAAAGATCTATACAGTTAAAATTACAATACTGTGAAAAAAAGAAATCAAAGAGGATTTCAGAAAATGGAAAGATATTCCTTACTTCAGTGATAATGACCATACTCCCAAAATTGCTATACAGATTCAAAGAAATCTTTATCATACCATCAATGTACCTCACAAATCTAGAGAAAACATTCCTAAAATTTATTTGGAACCAGAAAACACCTTGAATAGCAAAGACAATCCTGGGCAATAAAGGCAAGACAGGTGGCATTATAATCCCTGACATGAAATTATACAGCAAAGCTACTGTGATAAAATCTACATGGCAGAGGGGGAAAAAAAAAAACCAAACAGACCCAATGAACAGTTTAGAAGATGCAGGTACAACTAAATACACGCAACAACCTGATCTTTGACAAAGCATCCTAATGCATTCACTGGAAGATAGCCTCTTTAACAAATGGTGCTGGAAAAAAACTGACTTCCCACATGACAAAAAATAAACTATGCCTAGGTCTGTCACCATACACTAATCTGAAGTCAAAATGGATTAAAGATCTAAATATTAACACAGAAACATTAGAACTACTGGAAGAAAAAGTAGATAGAAATGTTTAAGACATGAGGGTAAGCAGGGAGTTCATGAACAAAACCACATACTTCAAAGAATCAGTAGCTGGGATCTCATCTTATTGAGAAGTTTCTGCACATCAAAAAGAAAAAAATCCACCAACAGAGAAAAAAGACAGCCTACAAATTGGGTAAGAAAAAATCTTAACCAAAAATTCACTCAGATAAAGGTCTTCTGTCTAGAATACATGAAGAATTAAAAAAAGAATTCAGGTCCCCAAAATCCAAAGACTCAATCCAAAACTGGGCATCTAAAATGAATACACACTTCCTGGAGGAAGAAATGCAATTGCCAAATAAATACATGAAGAAATGTTCCACAGCACTGGTCATTCGAGAAAGGCAAATTAGAACAATACTGAGATATCATCTCACCCAGAAAGAATGGCTGTCAAAAGAAATCAACTAGGGGCTGGGGAGATAGATAGGTGCTCTAAGGACCTGCTTGGAAAGCACAAGGACCAATGTTTGATCCCCAGTACTGCATGCCATGCTGGCCCTGGAAACCTGGGTGCACCCTGCTGGACACGAAATCAGGGATAGTGGTGCACAGCTGTAATCCCAGAGCTCAGGAGGCTGAGACAGGAGGATCAGTGCAAGTCCCAGCTGCATAGTGAGACCTTGTGCCAAATTAATTAATTAATTAATTTTTTAAAAAGCAATCAACTAGTAACAGCTTGAGAAGCTGTGGGGGGAAAGCAATCCTTCTCCACTGTTGGTGGGAATGAAGACTGATACATCACTTTGGAAATCAGTGTGGGACTCCTCAGAAAACTAGCACTGGAAATCTGTTCAACTCAGCTATTACTCTTCTGAGTATTTTTCCAAAAGAACTGAAAACACAATAGCACAATGACACATATGCATCCTTATTTATGGCAACACAATCTGTCCTAGCCAAATCTTGGAAGCCACCAAAATGTCCATCACTCAAGGAATGGATAAGGAAGATATCTTATTTTTATAGAATGGAGCATTATCCAGGTACAAAAACAGAAAAACTTGAGGTATTTATAGGTAAGTGGATGCAATTAGAAGCTATAATCATAAGAGAGCTGAATCAGACCCACATGTGTAACTATCGTATTGTCTCTCTAACGTAAGAACAGCAAAGAATAAATAAAATCAGAAATGTATAATAGATACAGTAAAATGGAAAGAAACCTAAAGTATAAACAACAAAGATGAGGGAAAGGAGAAAAGGTAGGGAAAAAAATGAAAGAGGAAATGCATGCAAGTATATATACAGGATAGCTGAGATGATTGTGCCACTAGTTTCCATCTGTTATTTGAAAATAGCAGTCAATGTTTAAAATTTTCACCTTAACTAACTCTATATGCTAGTATCTGCAATCTGAGCAATTATATCAAAGACAGCAATGTGCAATACAAAAACCATGATTGAATACTTCTTTTGTTCTTCTAAATGTATACATTTCTATTGCCTTATCAAATATGATTATGCTCTATTATATTTTATTTTATTGAGAAGCAAATAGCAATGAGACAGTTTCAAAACAGGTTAGTAGGACAGTTACAATAGTTAATACATTTCATATTGTTGTCTTTGTAGTAGTTATTCATAGTACAAGATGCAGACATGATATCCTGTCCAAACACTATCATTAAAAATCTTTCTTCTTACTTAAGAGAAAGTAGCTGTATAGATATCTATCCTAACTATTTTGTATATACAGATATAAAGTGTTCCTTCATCTATACCTCCTTTTTTTGTTTATTTTTGTCAAAGATGAGTCTTTCATTGACATTTAAATATTATAGGTGTATTAATTTGCCAAATAATTCAATATAGTCCCATAGTCCATAATAGTAGTGGGTTATCTGTAGGACTGGCAATGTTGGAAGTTGTTGACTTGAGCCTCTTACAGCTGAGCATATTAATATGGCTTTACTTTTTATACCATGTTTTTATATTTTTCTGCTGGATGGTTAAGACCAAGATAAAGCAAGACCTACATAACAAGAAATGTAACTTCTGTATCTGCCAAGGTCAGTCAAATCCCCTCAGGATTTAACTTGAAACCCTGTAACAGTTTATAAACCCTTTATCATTGTCAGCCATGTGGATGAGTCATGGCCATTACTTGACCAATTTGCTCTCTGTGAAAACCTGAGAGAATATTCTCTCTCTAGATGAGAGAAAACCTTAGGCACATTATACACCATTGATTACTTTTCTTGAAGATATACTCATAAGTGAAATAAACCAGACCCGCATGTGTAAATATCATATAGTCTCCCTAGTGTAAGAACTCAAAAGAAGAAATAGAAATAGGAATTTATAACACAATTAAAAGGAAAGCAGGAACTTAAGAATTAAATAACAAAAAGAGGGCAAGGAGAAAAGCTAGGAAATATGACAGGGCCAAAACCATACATTTATGTACACGAGATGGTTAAGGCAGTGACCCTGAGAATCTTCTGCAGGTTTTTGAAACTAGGACTTAATAGGATTCTCACCCTAACTATATACGCTGATACCTGTGAACTAAGCAACTGCGCTGAAGATAGCAATGGGTAATACTAAGGCCATGCTTGGGATGCTATTTGAAATAAACTGAAAAATAAAAATAAAAAGGACAAGAAAAGAAATCCAAAAAATTCCACCAGAAGACTCTGGAACTACGAAACAAAGTAAGCAAAATACAAGATACAAAATCAATACACAAAAATCAATAACATTCCTGTACATCAACAATGAACCCACCAAAAAAAGGGAATATAATCTCATTCACAGTAACTTCAAAAAGAATTAAATACCTAGGAATTAACTTTACCAAGGAAGTGAAAATCCTCTATAATGAAAACCATGGTACTCTGAAAAAGAGATTGAAGAGTTCATTTGAAAATGAAAACCGATCCCGTTTGTGGATAGCCAAAACTGATATCATCAAAATGGTCCCATGATAATGATAATGCTAATAATAATAATAATAATAATGACAGCCAGATCCAATGCAAGTCCAGTCCAAATATTATCAGCACTCTTCACAGAACCAGAAAAAAGAACCACTCCTGAAATTTACAGAGATTTAGGAGTTTACATATTCTGTAGTTTCTGGACTAGCTCTTACAATCAGGTGTGTATCTTAGTCTTGAACATCACTGAGGACTCAGAGACAGGTGCAATATTATCTGAAATACTCCACATCACCCATTCATTGGCCTGAGCTTCACAGCAAGGAAACCTTCGGGTCATGCTCTGTTCTGACTGTGTTCCCCTCTTCCTCCTACCTGAACTATTCCGTTGGGGCTCTACGTCCTCCTGAAAAATGAAAATCCTGATTTCGTGTTCCTAGACTCTTATGCTTTGTCATTCACTCTTTAATCATTCACTCTGTTCATTTTCAGGTCTCAATTATGAAATCGCTGCTCAGGGACCTCTCCTGGATCACCCAGGATGAAGGCAGGTTCCCCTTGCTATGTGCATTTAAACTGTCTTTTCAGGCAATCTTCATACTCATAGTTCTACATCTGTTTATATAGCTGTTCATGACTTTCTGCCTTGCAAATAAAGATTGTCAAGCAAGAGTTGTCTATTCTTGTTTGGCTCTGCCCCTGGACTCTGCCATTTACTTGGAATAGGGGAGATGTGTAACAATATTTATTGAATGAATGAATGAATGCAATATTCAAAATTCTTATTGAAACCCAATGTTATCTGGAAAGGATCATAAACCACAACATGAATCAGTGTGATGACGTAATGATTATTTTTGGTTTTCAACTCTACTGGCTTGAAAAGTACCTGGGTAAAGTATACTTCTGGGTGGGTTATGGGAGCATTATGCTAAAGACTAGACTCTATGTCTCTGTCCATCCTCTCTGGCACCTCCTTTCTCCCTACTGCAGGACTTCCCAGCACGGAGCAGCTTTCCTCTGCCATTGTCCTCCTCATGGAGTTTATGCTTCAGAGCCAGCAGACAATGGACTGAAAACATGAACTAAAATGTGCCTTCCCTCCTTCGGGTTGCAGGGATCAGGTATTTTGTTCTAGAACCCTGAATAATACAAATAGATTCCAATATTCATCCAAAAATGCATTCAAGTAAGAAGTACTAATTTTCTACATCTTTTTGCACTTTAGTTTTAGTTTTTCATTCCCAGTCGAGGTAGCAGAAATTTCGTTCCAGTGTTTCAGTGGTAGAGGCATTCCTTGCTTGGGACTCCTTTTTCTGCTGCAATAGAGCAACAGGCAGAGAACCCTCCTTTTTTATAAAACTCCTCTGAATCTGGGACTCCACCAAGGGTCCTCAAGCTTTCACAGCCAGGAAGGTGACTTCAGCCCTAACTTTCTACACCACAGCCCATATACTCTTGGGCTATCTTAGCACCATGAATGAAGGTAGGGAGCAGAAGAGCGAAATAAAAAGAAAAATGCTGGAAAGGGTTTGGACAATAATTCTAAAAATACTCCATGACATTAGCTTATTTAAAATATAAGACTTCACAGATGACTTCGAATGCATGGATTTCACCTCAGGAACTTAAGCTGCAGCAAGGAACTTCAGAGATGCAAGAACCACAAGGAGGAGCTTCCCAGTCAGGCCCCGAATGGCTTTCTGGTGTGCCTCATGGGCTGTCCGTGGTCTGGGCAGAGTCAGAACTCTGCTCCCAGCTCCTGGATGAAGCGCCATTTTGTATTTCTCTGTAATTCATCACGCAGTACCCCCTGGGTTGCTGTCTTCAACTCTGGATCCTACAGTCAGTCACACCAGGCTCACCTCACTCATTGCCACACTGCCAGTGTCACTCCAATGCCTGCTACCAAATATGTGTATGGGAGAAATGTTATTAAATGAGTAACTGTGTAGAACAGAAAAAGGGTAATTGCAAAATGCCCCAATCCTTTAAGGCCCAGTTCAGATTTCAAGACTTTCAGGGCAACATCTGACTCCTACTTGTGACCTCATCCGAAGTGTTGCTTGTCCTTAGAGAACCAGGATACACAGGGATGGAGGAGCAGGCTCTGCCAGCAGAATGCATTGTTTACACACCAGTGGAGGTGGGAAATCATTACCTTGGGAAATCATCTAACAGTTCCTGAGTGTTGTTTCTTTATCTGCTAAATGGAGACAGTTGTAGAATCAATTTTATTAGAGTTGTTATGAGGATTAATTGAGGTGATAAGTACAAAATTTTGAGTTCAGTGTCTAACACACTTAAGCCCTCAAGAATTATAGTGTGTTATGTCATATTTCACTTTCCCCTTTTATGATAGTTTCAAAACTGCTACATTTATTGAACAGGTACTGTACTTCGAGCGATGAGGCAGGCCCTCTACACTGGTTTTCACAATGAAGCCACAGTTGATTCTAGGGGCTGTTATTATACCCTTATCATTGTGACACTTAAGCTTGAAGGGGTTACACAAATTGTCTGACGTCTCATAACTAGTAATTAAATTCAATGTCACTGGAGCCCGGGTGGTTCTGCAGCAGCCCTGCCTGCCGTTTCCAGGGATACACATGTCTTAGGTCCTGCACTAGGATATAAATTCCACTCCAGGCAAAGATCTGATCCGATTTATCCTTGTATCTCCCAAGGCATCCTGCTTAATACCTTATTGGGCAGTGAGTAAATATGTTTAAATGATTTAACACAGAGTGAAAGAGACCCCAAAGTCAGGCGCCATCAATGTCATCGCGTCACTCTGTCATGACTCTGCTGTCACTGACTCTGCTGCAGAAAGTACTCTCACACATTCTGGATGGAGGAAATCCTTTCCTCATTTAAGCAACAGCCCCACTAATACAATATGAAGGATTGCTTTCCCCAGGCAGAAGTGCCACATCATAGGTCCTCTATGCTGCCAGGCCTATCTGTATGTTGGCTGCTTCATCAAATGTGTAGAACCTTCAGAGTTTTTGTTTATACTGTATCAGCAGCATAAGGAAGCAATTTACCAGCTCTCACAACACATTTGAAATTGAAAACTATCATTTATGATACATACATTGTTCTCAGAAAACACCATCATACATGGAAAATTTCAAGGGCTTCCATCACAAACCAGAAGGAGCCTGGCCGTGAATCATCAGCTCAAGAGAGAAGAGGATTTCAATGGCAAAGTGTGTATGAGCTCACAGTGCACAGAAGTGCTGGAGACCACTGATGACTCACTCTGGTCTATAGACCATCAGCATCATCCTGGAGCTCAACAGCAAAGGAATCACTAGGGCCTGTGACCTTCAGAAGCAAGAATTTTTATGTGGTTCTCAGTAGTCACTGGGCTGCAGCATGTATCTTCACAACATTTATCTTACAGGTCCGAATGCCAAGATATATAATCTTCCTGAGATCACACATCTACTTGGGAAAGACAAAAATGTTTATCTTCTGATGTAAAGAAAGAGTGTTAAGAGAGGCAAAGACAAACCTGAAGTGGCTTTGTGTTGCGTACAGATCAGGAATGGGGGCAGCTGCTGTCCTTAGGGGAGGTTCACGTGGAAGCTCCACTCTCCACCCCTTAGGTGGGTGGGAGAACTCCAGAAAGTTGTCACTGTGGCTCAGGTCACAGGGTTCCTCAGTAGTAGCCCTCCAAAAAATAAAGGGAGGCAGTAGCAACTTCTAAGTTTCTTTTTATCTCCAAGCCTGTAGTAGCATAGATTTTTAAAAAGTACACAAAGATTGCCTAGTGACGAATTGACTCTAGCTTCTGGATTTTAATTCAGAAGATACTTTCAAAGTAGAAAGCAAGAAAAAAATGCTAGGAAATTCTGATCCGCATTATGTAAAAAATAATATACAATCTTTCTTACAGTTGATTAAGTTTTTAAGATGCTAATCAAGTCAGTGTGAATCAAAGCTGCTCAGCTTGTAGCTCACAGGTTCCTCAGCATCCCTAACTCCTCTAAGGTTCTTAGCAGTATCTTAAAAGTTTGTGGCTGTGGACTACCCAGCTGAACGAGTCCCATACTGTTTCACTAAAGTTCTACAAGACCTGTAACCTATACAATCAATAGACTTTCTGGATCAATGAGAACTACTTTTATTTCGATTCTCACGGTTTCTTACAAATGTCTCAGACCACTTAACATTAGACAAGGCACTGCCTTGAATGGTACCTACCTTTTTTGAGTATCCTGTAGACAATTTCTTTCCTGTAGAGATGCTCAATATAAACTAGCTATATATTTGCAATACCTAGACATAATTGTTTCTTCAGTACATCCTTCACAGAATCCTTCCTTTTCATGAAGTTTTTTTTTTAATTTCCCCAATATCCATTATTTCCCTCTCTTGTCACAAACCCTAAAGTAGATGTGTGCTGACCTCTTTACAAAGCCAGCAGTGCTTGAACCTACAGAGTCATTGCTGCTCTTCTTGCTTCTGTGCTTTGCCCTGCTAGCACACTTGTTTGCAGCTTGTCCCTGGACCCTTTCTCGGATCAACCCATTCAGAGATGCCACCAACAAAGCAACATGGACTTTCAGGCTTTTTCATGAAGTGCTCAGATTTTGTTAGGAAAAACTTTTTTTTTTTTCATTTTAGAAACCAAGCCATAGACAGCAGTTTTTAAATTCAGCTTATTACCAAGATGAAAGAATACAATTAAAGCAGACCAATAAGACAACAAAGATATCTTCTTTCTCTTTGTTCTTGTGGTGGAGAGCTATCATACATAATTTTAGAAGTCGTAAGTCAGAAATAATCATCCACTTCCAACATTCATTATTTTCTACTGTCATTTCTTTTTTCCCAGAGAAATGCTTTTGTTAGAGAAAAATAGGATAAAATCAAGGTCTTGGAGGCCAACCAGACTTCTTACATTGATGGAAAATTCTACAATATAAATTTCTCAGGAGCTCTGGGGTTCTCCAGGATGGCATGCAGAGGGTGAGAGTCCCATTCATAATCTAGAAGCTCTTCGTGGTGATGTGCACATCCAGCTCAGAAAGAAAGATGCGTGCTCTGCCCCTCACCCCAGTGCCCTGGGCGTCTGCTGCAGTCAGACACACAGCCAGAATCACAGCAGCAGCAGTGTGAGGGCTGGAGCAGTGTGGTGGGTGACAGAATTGGAAGTCTGCTCCACTGTATGTTAGGAGCAAGGGAGTTCTAGTTGGGTGGTTTAGGTCTTCTGATACCTCAGGGTCCTCTTTTCTTCATTCCAATCAGAATAGATGACTTCGCACAACTAAAATGCCTCTTGAAATAAAAATTTGGCCCAGAACTTTGAGTATTCACTGAAAAAAATCATATCCACCCATTTGCACCCTTATGAAAGATACACTGGGTTATAGAAGATAATTCCCCTTTCCTTTCCTCTTTTCTTCTCTTGGCTGACAACTAATACCAATTTGCAGACAGGCAAATGCAACCAGTAAGTTACAAATGTTCCCCACCTCTTTTAGTGTTTATTGATGAGTCCTCTAATTATTATTCTAAAGCACAAGAATCAGCTGTTCTTTCCCAGTACAGTTCCTTTACTCGTGGGATACACTTTCACAGCAAACAAATCTCAGTTTCTGGTGAAAAGGGCCATCTACCAAGGATAAAGGGGGTCCCAGTTGTTCAAAAACTTCTCAATGACTTCAGGCAAATAAACCTGGCCACTGCCTGTCTTAGTTACTCTCTATAAAATGGGAATCATTTCACGAGTTCCTCTTTATGTCTCATGCCTGCTGTAAATCATGTGACGTTATGCCATTAAACCATGCTGATAGTTTGTGTCTCATCTTGCAAAAGCACCTTGAGGGCTTAAGATGAATCCAATAAATAAACCAAAAAAAGTTCAATCCCTAGGAGAACTACTTAACAAAAGTGAATAAGAGATGCACCCAAGGTAATTATTACCAAGTAGGCCAGCATAAAAAGATGATTTGCTTGTTTGAACTTCAATTCAAAAGATTGATTTCATTGTTTCTCTGGTCTCCTTCAACATTAAAATAAAAAAAGGTGGTGCTGGGATTAATCAGCGAAAGAAAAACCTGTCACTCCTTTGGCCAGAGTTACTGCTCCCTCCCTCTTTCTATTTTATCAGAGCCAGTCTTGGTATCACAGTAAACACCCTTCAAATTCTGTTATGATTAATAATCTACGTACATCATTCTTTCATAACAGAAGTGTGCTTAGTTGGTGATACTGTCACGGCCTTTCCCGCATGCTACGAACTATCCCAGAACATTAGAAAATCGTACATTCAAATATTAAAACAGAAGACCTGCATGAAACATGCACTTATTTTCATTTGAGCTTATCTATTTAACAAGCCGTTTGATTTAGAATCTCTTTTCACTAAGGGACCTGAAATGCCACCGATTCGCCACCTTAGAGGCTGATTGAAGGTGATGATACTACAAAAATCATATTTTATAAAAACTTTGCTTTATAATCATATAGAAAATGTGGTCTGCCTGGCACCACGACTGACACAGTGCTATCGGGCAAGGCTTGGTTTGCTCAGGATGGCAGGAGGATAAAGTGGTCTCTATCACCATTTGTTATGATAATGGAGTTATTCCCTACACACGCCTGAGGTTTTATTAGAATTAGTTTTGATGGAAAGATTTCTCAAATATATTACATGCCTTATAGCCTAATTAAATACCTATCGAAGCTATTATCTTACCCTGTCCTGAATGATAAAGCCGGCCCTGGACTACCAGCCACTTTATGGGGCCCCGTCCGGATACGAGGGGAGCCAGGCGGCAGCAGCTTGCTCACCCTTTGGTGTGGCTTCTGACTTGTGCTTCAGAGGCACGTCTTCAAGTTTCTTTTCCCATTATTCACGGCCTTTTGATCATTTTTTTGGATACTGCTTTTTTGGGCAATTTTGCATTCCTTTTTGAAAAAATTAATGTTTTGTTTTCAGATAATTAAAAATACAACTCTTCTGTATGCAGTTCACTTTATTTCCTTCAAGAAACGTCTTGTAGGGCCCTGAGACCCTGTCACGGCCAGCGTGCTGATATCGACACAGACCATTCCGCCTCATTCGGATTCCGTGTTCCTCTTGCACTGCTGGGTGGTTGTGCATTTACATCTAGACAGTTTTATAACTTGTGGGTACGTGATTGTCATCACCACCATTCTATGACACAAAATATTTCCATCACCACAAAGGTCCCTCATGTTACCTTTTGTAGCCACACTTACTGTCTTTCTTTATCTTTCTTACTGGCAGCTAATAACTGTATCCCCTTTCTATAATTCAGGAATGTTATACAGTATAGATGAAATTATACAGTAGGTAGCCCTTTGGATTGGCTTTTTCCACTCAGCTTAATTCTCTGGATATTTATCCACATTGTTGAATTCTGTACATTTACCATAGTTGTCTAACTGTCCACTCACTGAAAGACATTTAGCTTCTCTGTGGGCTTTCGCTATTATACGTAAATCCGTTATGAACATTCATGTGCAAGTTTTTATAAAAGTATAAATCTTCACTTTTCTGAGGATGAACGCTCAGGTGCAATTGTTGGGTTGCAGGGTGATCGCATGGTTACTTTCATAAGGAGCTGCCCAATAGCTTTCCAGAGTGATGCGATGTCCATTTATCATCAGTACGCAGAAATAGAACTGGTTTCTTGTGTGCTGATCTTGCATGTTCTGACCTCACCTACTTCTCTCACTTTTTGAATTTTTTGGCAGATTCTTTAGAACTGATATGGTTATCTACGTATCTTTTTTTTCCTGACCTACTTTTTCCTTTTAAAATCCTGTTTTAAATTTGCAAAAGGTTTAGAGGAAAAGTCCTGATAGAACTCTATGGTAAAGCAGAGCCACACAACATTAACACAGGCGTTTAGAGCAGCAGCATAAGAAGGAGTTGCTAAGAAGGTGTCCCCACTTCCTGCCCCTTCCCTCAGCCCACAAGCACCTGCCCTTAGCATGCTGCTTCATATTCGCATTTCACATTGTGTTTGTAACCAGATAATAATAAAGTCCTTAAAGTCAGGTTATTATTTTATCATATTTTGGATCTGTGATGTTACTTAACACAGAGATCTGAGTAGACAGCAAGTGTCTCTGTGATTTGACTGTGCTGTGCCTCCCCACTCGGAAAATCCCTGTTGACATGTTCATAGCATGGCATTCTTAAAATTTCCTTCACTTTGCGTGATGTATGTCAAACCTTCCCTCCAGGAGAACTGACTGGCTGGCCCCAAGCATTGCTGTAAATAAATGGGGAGATTTCTGTTTTAATTTGTGGCCTTGTAACTGGAAGTTTCAGTTGCTCTCTTTGCCTTTTCTGTGAGTCTTTTGCCGAGATATTTCTCAGCTCTCTATCCTTTGTAAGCAGAATCTCGAGTTCTGTGCTGAACTGCAGAGGCAGTCTTTGTTTTTGCCATCCTGTGTGCAGTAACTTGCTAATTTTTCTTAAATTAATTCTAAGCCCAACTTTCATCAAATGACCTCTACCCTTTGACCATGACAGGGAAGAGTTTTGAGTAGAGAGGTGGAATTCAAAGACCTTTTATTTACTTAAATCCAGCATATTTAGATATTTATTTTTGTTTCCCCCCCAATGATCTTAATTCTCACTCTGTAAAAAAGGAGCTCCAGAAACCATTATGACGCTAATTTCCTGGTTTTCGGGCTCTTCATCTGCCCAGGATGTGGAAGTCTGTGCTCTTTCGCTCACACTGTAATGTTCCTTTCCTCTCTCCATACTGTTTTTGTTTCTTCAAGAAGCACTTGCCAAACCTGGGACGTGTCTGGGTTGTCTGCAGACACTTGGAGAGTGAGGTACCGTCGGCACCCCTCATGCCAACACCAAGCTTTGCCAGCACTTTGCATTGCAGGGAGATTGCAGAGCAACGCAGCTTGATGTGCAGTTCCTGAAATCGAGCCCTCCTAGAGACAGGAAGGTCTAATCGGCGCTGACCTCATTGCAATGACTCGCTGGGCTTCTCCTTTAACATGACTTTCTTTTCTCAAAGGTGGCCTTTTAAAACACAATCTTATTTAGCTGTGAGAAAGCAGGTGCAGAAATCACTCTTCTGCACATTACAAACATTCATTTTTTTTATGACACAAATTAAAAATGCAGAACAACTACACCTTATTCTCAAACTACATTATCTATAAGCAGCATGTAGGGAAAATGGAAAACACAATACAGTCCTAAGGATAGTTGGATATATTTTTACAGTAAAATATATGCACTAGTGAGTAAATATATATGAATATGTATACATGTCAGAGGAAAATATTCATGTACATGTCAAGGATTAGAGACACTCAATACCGTAATTCTTCTACACTTCGGATGGTCCTCCCTAATCAGACCTTCCTTTCTCCCTCATGGGAGAAAAGAAATAATCACCATCCTAATTTTATCTCTCTATCTCTTTCTCACCCTTCCATCCTTCCTGTTCCTCTGCCTCCTAACTTTCACAGTTTCTTGCTATGATACAATGTCTTAAACAATGGTTTTGCTGCTTGGCTCTTTTATTTATCCCAATGAAATTCTGTGTGTGAATTTTGTGATGGAATTATCACATTCCATATTAAAGTATGTGGAAGATGCATTCATGCAGAAGCAAGTAGCTGTATTTCGTTGTGTTAGTTATAATAGAGTGCACCAGTCTCCCACTGATTGCAACTTAGGAACCCACTGGATGGCCAGTGGCTTCAGTAATGCCCTGTTCATGCCATTACACAGGAATAATCTTGAGTGATCTTGTGGTTTTGCAGTGTACATTCTGGGATTCTTCAGTAGCATAAATGTAGGGGGGACTTACGCTGGTGGAGACTCTTGGGGCACATCTTCGCTACCTAACGGCACACTGCTTTCCAGCACTGCTGCTTCACACCCTGGCTTGTAAGAGACCACAGTTTCTATTGCCTTGAGCCTTCCCATATTCAGTATCAATTACTTTTTAATTTCTTGACAAGCTAATAGACATGAAATGACATTTCACAAGAATTTACTATCATTTCCATGATTCAGGTTGGACATTTTGTTTCATATTTATGGTAATTTTATTGCCTTTTCTGTAAAATATATAATATATTAAAACATTTTAGCCTTATTTTCACTTTTTCAGTATATGCTTAGAGTACATAAATATTATGTTCACTGTGGGGAATTGGTACATGGACATAACATATCTTCATCTTTTTAATGCTATCACCCTTTTCTTCCTGTCTTGGTCCTCTTTATTTGTATAACGTTGGTTTATCTTTCTGTATATTGTTTTAATCTTATTTCAGTTACTATAACAAATGCCCAAGAGCTTTTAATAAGAAATATTTGCTTACTTGGTTTATTCTTTTAATTTGTATTTGTCTAATGGCCAATGATGTTGAACATCTGTTCATGTCATTGAACAAATGACATGAACAAATGAGATACCGTCTTACTCCAGAAAGAACGGGTATCATCCAAAAAAATCAAGCAATAACAAATACTGGAACCCTTCTGTACTGTTGGTGGAAATGTAAACTTGCACAGTCACTATGGAAATCAGTAGAGAGAATCCTCAAACAACTAAAACTAGAAATCCCATTTACCCAGTGTTCATGTTTAGGCATCTTCCCAAAAAAAGTTCAACTGAACATGTTACAGCGACCCATACTGCTTATAATTAGAGCAGCACAATTTATAATAGCTAATTCCTGCACCAGCCTCCATGTTATTAACAGATGAATAAACCAAACAAGGTGTTTCAACACAATAGAGAACTTCGTTGCCCTAAAGAAGGACGAGCGAGGCGTTCCTGGGTAAATGGGTGCACCCTGAGGCTGTAATGGTAAGTGAAATTAATCAGACACACAAGCTTAAATGCCAAATGGTTCTCCTACAAGAAACCCAGAGTATAAATAAAGAGCAAAAAGGAAGATAGATTGGGGAGATCTTGAGATAAGAGTGGGAGAGAATGGGTGTAGAAAAGAATTTGAGAAAATGAATGGTGTTATTGAGACGTAGAAGGAGAAAAGAGCAGGAAAGCGCAGGGAGCCGTGAAGGACCGAAGATGGAAGCTGTGCTGCGCACTCGCCCCGCTCCCCGCGGTCAGCACAATGCTGTATACTGCAAACACTTAGCAAGGACGACAAGAAGTCGGCTCGCCCTTCTAGGACCCAGGACGGGCAGGAGCACATGCCAACGCTCGCTCTCGTGCTCTCACGCCTCATGACTGGGAGAGGGCCCTGCCGTGAGACTGAGCCAGTGTGCTCTCTTGCACTCTTCGGCTCCTTGTGGAGCACTCGCACCACAATGGTGCCCTGTGCTTCTGTCCACAGCTAGCCCTGGTTACCTGCAAGCACCACGGACTTACAGATTTGCTGATTAGGTTTCCAAGGCATGAATTTTTGTAACGAACATTAAAACCCACAGTAGATACACATATTTTGTCATATATGTGAAGCACAGCTGGCTTCTTTCAGTGTGAGGCTCCCCTTTCATAGTCTGTATGGGTCTTCTGTTCAATAGAAGCTTTAAATTTTAATGTACATAAATATTACTTGCAATCCCCTTGGAAATTTAGGCTTCATTTCAGAAGCAATTCTTTAAATTTGTGAGAGTGTTGTCCAGAAATTCTTCTAGATATTCTAAGACATTGTCTTTCACATTTATATCTTTTTTCTGCTTGGATTTATAGTTTGGTTTATGAGATACAAAATCAATTTTTAAATATGTTTTCCATTTGAATAGCCAATGGATATGCACAATTTATTAAATAGTCTATCTTTACTCACTGACTTCCAAGGTATGGACTTCCATAATTTAAATTTTATATATGCTTTGATTTTTTTTTGTTATAGGGTCTTGCTACACACTTCAGACTTGTAGTGACCCTCTTGTCTCAGCCTCCTCGGCTCTGGGATTAAAGGTGTGAGCCAACAAACATGGTTTCAAGGGTAGCACTGTGTGCAGTAAGAGGGCATGAACTCCTGTCTTTGTGCTTCCAAGCAGGTGCTGAGACCACTTCCTCAGCCCAAGTTTTATGTATGGTTTGGACTTGTTTTTGATATCTCTTTTTCTTCCATTTCTCAGTTTACAATCATGAAATGCTGCCATAATTCCAATAGCTTTAAATGAGATAAAATCTAGTAAAGCAAGATCTGTTTGTGTTCCTTATAAGAAAGGACTACTCTGAGGAAATTTTTGAGCTAAGGTTAGGTTATTAATTTGGGTTGTAGTTTCTTGTTATTGTTGTTTTATCTGCTTAATATGGAGTATTTCTGGCTACAAATGTTTCCACAAGTGGTTCTTTAACAAGAGAAACATTTTAGATTTAAAGACTCAAGTCATGTTAAAGTAAAATCTTAGAAAAAGTTGTGTCATCCAAAGAGCACCCAAAAGGCAGGTGGAAGGATGGCAGTAATATCCAGCAAAATAGATTTGAGAATAAAAAGTGTTACTGTAGGCAAAGAAGGGTACATTATAATGATACAAGGACCAATCCATCAGAATGACATTAGAATCACACACACACACAGACATGACACAGAAGAGGCCGAGGACACATAAAGCAAAAACTAACACAATTGAAAAAAAGCAGACAATTCAATGCTCTCATTAAAGAATAGAACACCCAGACAAGCAGAACACAGAAGACCTGAACCAAAATAAGCCAACTGGTGTTTGCAGACATGAGGAACAAACCCTGCACACAAAAACAGCACACAATCCCCCACATTCTCTAACCTGGACTCTGTGTTGGGTCACAGAGCCAATTTCAGTAAACTTAAGTGAATTAAAATTATATAAAGAGCATCTTCAGATCACCAGAGGACGAAACTAGAAGGAACACAATGAATTTAGGAATTTCACAAATACGCAGAAATGGAACACAATACGAAATAGACATGAGTTCAAAAAGGAAATACAAAGCAAATTAGAAAATATGAAAAGATGAATGAAAGTAATTTTTGCAGTTTGAGAGATGACAGCAAAAGAAGCACAATTTTTTTTCCTCCTTCGCACCTTCACAGATAGAAAATTCATTCTTGCTGTAGATTGTTATAAAGCGCAATATCTATTTTTCTGTTCCTTGCTAACCAAGAAGTTTCACTTTTTCACTACACTGAAGCATTTTATGGCTTCTCCTGGGCACATCTGAATTAGCAGCACAACTGCTTGGAACCATTGCTAAGTAGGATAAGAGTTATTGCACAGAGACTGTGGTACCCAACCTGGTAAGCAAGACGCTCGATAGGTGACAAGTATGTAGATACACCAGAAAAAGGGTGGTCACTTTCCAGTAGATAGTACCAGGCATAAGAGTTCATATTGCCACTCAAAGTTGCATGTAGTTTAAAACATGGATTGTTGGTAGGATTAGTCAGATAGCTCAGCAGACACAAGCGCTACTTTGGCAAAGCACAGGGTCCAGGGCCTGTGTGTGAGCCCTACCCCTGGGGGGCTCACTGAGAAGGTGATTGAGACTGGGTGTGGTGGCCTGAGTATGTAATCCCAGTGCTTGGGAGGCTGAAAACTGGAGAATCACTACCCTATAGGACCCTGTACACCCTGTACCAAATACATTAAAAAAAAAAAAACATGGATTATTTACCTCTGAAATTTTCTAATTAATAACATTGACCCACAATTGACTATAGAGAACTAGAATCACAGAAAGTGAACTCAGTGATGAGGGAAGACTATGGTGGCTAAATCAGAATTCATTAAAAACCTAAAAAGCTTCATACTGGCTGGGGAGATGGCTCAGTGGAATAAATGCTTCCCTGACAAGTACATGGCCTGAGTTCAATCCCAGGTTCCACCAAAAATTAAAAAAAAAAAACAAAAAACAACTTCATGCTGTGAATATCATTAACAAAGTAAGACAGAACAGGAAAAATCAATTGAAAATTGTTTGTCTTTTGTTAGTCTAAATCCGTAACAGAAAGAATTCTCACAACTCAATGATAAAAAATAACTGAAGTTAAAATGGGCAAAGAATTTCAACAAATATTACCAAACTATGTATACAATCAGGCTGATAAACACATGAAAGATATTCAACAAAATGTATCACTGAGGAAGTATAAAACTATCATTTGATTACATCTTCAATTTTATTGACTGATATTGGGTTAGTTAAATTTGTATATCTTCTTGATTAAGTTTTGATAATTCATATGTATCTAGGAATCTCTCCATTTCTTCTATGTTTTTCCTCTTGTCTGAATACAGGTTCTCCAAATAGGTATTGATACTCCTCTAGATTTCTGGAGGGTTTGTTGTGGTTTCAACCTTTTCATTTTTCTCTCATTTTTTTAAATGTGTTTTGTACAGGGTCTCACTACACAGCTCAGACTTGTAGTGAGCGATCGTCCTGTTCTGTTTTCAGCCTCTCCAGTGCTGGGATTACGGGCATGCACCACCACACTGGGTCTCAGTGGCTGGCTCAGCACATCCCGGGGGCAGGGCCAGTGCAGCATGCAGGACCAGTCAACCTTTTCATTCTTTTTTTTTTTTTTTGCAGAACCAGGGATTGAACTCAGGCCCTTGCACTTGCCATGGAAGTGCTTATTTTACTGCTCCATCTCCCCAGTCCCAACCTTTTCATTCTTAATTCCATGGATTTGAGTCCTTTTTTTTTCCATAAGGTTGGCTAGAGGTTTGTCAATTGTATTTAATTTTGTAAAGAACCAACTCCATGATTCATCGATTCTTTGTGTTTTTTTTTTAGTCTTCACTGTATTAATTTCTGCTCTGATCTTTTTTATTTTAAAGAGAATTTTAAAAATTTTAAAAATCATTAGAAATGATGCAGAATTTCAAAAAAACAAGGTGGTAGGAATTCATCAGTAGTTGCATATTGTTTTCTTCAAAGTAGTTGTTCAGACTGCCAGATGTTAAGTACGCAAAATTGGTCCCAAAATTAAGCATTGACTATTGCTTTCAATAAACCAATAAAAATTAATAGTAAAGGTCTTATCTGTGCTCTAATCTTTATAATTCCTCACTTGTATAGGCTTTGGCTTGACTTGTTCTCTTTCTAGAAGTCTGAGTTTCAACATTAAGTTGTTTATTTGAGCTAGCTGAGTTTTCCTCACAGGGTTATTCAATTCTATAAATTTCCTTCATAGCACTACTCTTACTGTGTCCCATAAGTTTTCTATGTTCTCTTGGCATTATCATTTAATTGTAGAAACTGTCTGATTTCTAATTTCGCCTGTTGTCTGTCTTAGTGGTGGATGGTACCTCTGTGGTTACCCAGGACTGACATGACGGGGAGTGAGAGGTAATGCTGATAGCTACAGCATTTCTTTTGACTCTGATAAAAAACATTATGGGATGCTACAGCTATGATCGCTGAATTTATTAAAGTCCACTGAATTGTCCATTTTAAATGGTGAATTTTATGGGATGTGAGTTCTATATTTAAATTTAAAAGTTAACTGTTAATGGGGGTTGGGGAGATAGCTCAGTTGAATAAGCACTTCCCTGGCAAGTGCAAGGGCCTGAGTTCAGTCCCCAGCTCTGCAAAAAAATAAAATAAAATAATAAATAAAAATAAACTGTTGGCTTACTGATTCTATTATGTTTGTTTTTATTTCACGAATTTGTTCTCTGATCTAAATTCTGACATTTTTTCTAACTCCTTACATGAAAAATCTAGCCATTGTTTTGACCTTTCATTATTTCCAGACATTAATATGTAAGGATATAGATTCCTATAAACATTGTTTCAACTATTAGTGACACATCTTTTTTTTTTTTTTTGGTATTTGGTACCGGGTCTCCCAGTGCAGCTTGAACATGTAGCGATCCTCCTGTTTTAAGTCTCCTCAGCACTGGGAATACAGGCATGTGCCACCACACCCAGACTCAGAGGTATGAGATGCTGGGGATCATCCCCAAGGCACACTGAGATGGCAACTGAGACTGGGCGTGATGGCGCGCGGCTGTAATCCCAGCCCTCGGGAGGCTGTAAACAGGCAGATCACTACGAGTCCGATCTAAGCAGTGAGACCTTGTACACCCTATACACCCTGTCCTAAATACAAAAAAAGAAAAAAAAAGAATTTGCTTCATTATTTATTATTTCACCACGAGCCACTGGAAAATATATCTTTAAACCTCCAAGTGCACAGCATTTCCTTATCATTGTTTATGCTTGATTTTTACCCTAATTACAATTTTGTCAGACAAGGCAATTTGTGAGATACTTTGTCAGCTACTTGGTACCAGGAGCAGTTCTAAAACTCAGTGACTTAGCACTTCCAAAACCATGCTTGTTACTTAAAACTGGTGAGCATGCTTTCCTGGGTGGCTGTCCTCCTGGCCACAGCTCGGGAGGCACACATCTGTCCAGCATGGAGCTCACAGACCCCCTGCTACACTAAGCTGTCTGATGAGAGAGGAGAAAGTGGGACCAGGGCTGGAAGTGGCAGGGTCATGACCTCCTTCATTCCTTCTCTAAACTAGTCCTGCCCTGCCACTCAACACGAGCAGACCCAGAAGAGAAAGCCTGAGAAGAAGCATCTAGCTGGCTTTCTCCACAGATAACCATCCTTGGAGGTCTCTTTAGGCTAATTTTAAGGCTTATCCATAAGAAATGTCCATAAATCTTTTACAGTTCTTTGGAAATTATGTGTGTTCTGTGACTATTGAATATGATGCTGCATAATGTTGATCAGATATCACTGAAATTTTCTCCACTGTTACTGATATATTTCATGAGCTTGATTTGTCAACAGAGAAAACTCTTACAATCTCCTGCTTTGATAAGGGAGTTGTCACCTTCTCCTTAGAATCCTCTTCATTTTTGTTGTACATATTTAAGGCTACTTGGTGTATCCAGGTTTAGAATTATTAGATCTCATTTTCCTGGAAAATTGAATTTTATCATTGTTTAATGATCATTATCAGTGATAATACTTGTTTCATTAAAGTGCATTTTGTCACATTATTATCCTAATTATATCAGCTACCTGAAATCATGTCTGTTTTCAGTCAACATAGTAAGATAATAAAAAGATTCTTTTACATCTGAGATGTCTAATTGATCACATTAATAGCAACAATTTTAGTGATTATAAATTTTATAAAGAACTTTTACATGTGGCCTTGTTTTTTTTTCATTGAGATATTTCATTCAAGAGCATTGAGTATTAGTCAGGCTCTCAAAACATCCAAGAGTTAAGAAAAAAAATCAAAGAATTATGAACTGCCATCCAATACACAAACTTGTCTATGGCATGAGTTATGACAAATGATACTGAAATGTTTCTTTTTACATCACACAATGAACCTTCTTAATTAATCAGCTGATATTATGAACAATTAAATGACTTTAGAAATCAGAATTACTCATAAAACTGGGTTTGAGTGTTTTCTTTGCTCTGTCATACGTAAAATGTGCTTTGACACAAACATCAAAATAAATCATTTGTTCTTCACCCACACTTGCTCTGGATCTAGATGTACTCTACAGAGACCTCCTGTAACTAGAGCTTTAATCCACCCACTTATTTTATCACTTTGTTGACCTATGTTCCCTGTACCTTCAAGCACAGTGCATGACAGCAATACTATCTGTCACTTCCTAGAGCGTGTTGAAGGCTGCAGAGTGCTTGCCAGCATCTTGGTAGGTTCTCGCTAGCTATTCATCAAATTGAATTACCATGTTTCTTCATTATTACCACATATAGTTGAAGTTTAACAGTACAACTAAGAATCTCCTGTGCGTGGCACCAAATACCCTAGAAGCTGAGCTCAGTGGGGTTTTGCACCCCTGTACTTGAAATACCTGCTGCATTTTACTTCTACATTATGCACCCAGAAAAGCCCATTCACTTCTATGAAGTACAGCTAAGCTTAGAACACTAAATTTCATCTTCACTATTGACCATGGATGCCTATGAAAACACCAAAGCTAAAAGGAAAAAGGAAAATCTGAAAGTGAGTTTTAGATAATTAATATTTAGGGACCCTCAAAGTCCAACACAAGGATATTGCCCAGACTTATAGATCTTTACACTGATTGGAGTTTGACTGGATTTCCAATTTTTATTCATTCAGTTCCTTCCTGGTTTTGGAATAGTGGATGAAATGTCATTGCCCATGTGAAGCTCCATAATTTTCCTGGTCTTATTGAAATAATCTGTTTCCATGGCAGGATTGCCAGTTTGAGGCAGTCTTTTGCCTGCTGTGCTATTTGTAGTGATGGATGATACAAAGAAAAGTAACACTTTCTAATTTGGCGTCCTTTCGGCATTAACTAGGTCTTTGATTCCACATCCTTTCAGCCCAGCCTTATTTTTTATTTGAACTCATTGACTTCTAGACAAGAAAATGACACATTTTGTTAAAGAATCCTGCCTAGGTAGGAATCAGTGTCATTTTTTAAAAACCCTTTTAGAAAACATGTTGCTAAAATATGTGAAGAAGGATTTATTTACTTAGTAATGCAACATATTTATAGGACCCACTAATGCTTCAAATAAGACATTTTGTGAAAATAGAAGGAGAATAATAATTTGTTACATTTGCAGGATCTCTGTTTGACCAATGTTGGTTTGCTATTGGGCAAGCATTCCATCTCTCCCCTTCTGTACACACAGCACCCTCCCGCACAACTTGGCCTCCCTATGGTTGAGAAGGACTGGTCACTTGTTCTGCCAATGACTTGTATTGGGTATGAGTGGGTGGCACAGTGCGATCTCCCCAGAAGCTCCCTACTGACCCTGGAAGACAACTGACAAACCCTGAGACAATGATCAAGTACAATGACTTGGATGAGTGTCCCCTAATGTCCATGTGTTCACTTTATGTGACCAGCCTGCAGTGCCATTGGGAAGTAGTAGGACATTCATAAAGCAGGACTCAGTGAAAGAAAATTAGGTTCCTGGTGTGTGCCCTTGAAGAGTATCATGTGACCCTCATGTCAGTATCTTTCTGCTTCCTGGCTCATGATGTTAATGGTCTACTCTACCACATGCTTCTAGCATAAAACTTTTCTCTCTAAGCTGATGGCCTCAGGTATTCTTATAATAATGTGAAGCTGACCAAATTATCTTTAATCTGAGTCTCCAAATCACTGCTCTACAGGAGTCCATCTCTGCTGATTTACAATAGACAGGTGGTAGGTACAACAAATAATCAAGGTATTAGGGTTTGGGATTTGTTTCTGTAGTTTAAGCCAATATTGTTCTTCATTTTGAAGACATTATGGAAGTTGGTATTGACATCAAGCAAAAATTACAAATCACCTCATGTTACTGTGTTGATAAATTTAGAGATGAACCATTCTGTTTGAGTCTAAGCTTCTTAACTCATTTATATAGAAGCTTGCCTTTATTTTTAGGGTAAAATTCATATATGTTACCTAAAAAAGCTCAAGGAAGAAGAATGTAAACAAAAACATTTTTATTCTTTTCCATTATTTGGAATGTTCCAAAATGGAACCATGAGACATGAATTGGTTACTAGAGACAACCATGTTTTCTTCTAAAATTCTGCCTCTTTTTGCTAAACAAAACACATGCTACACGCTCAAGATGCTTGTAAAATGTGAGCATTGTGACCTCTGAGAAGTAGTGCTGCCAGGAATCAGACTCTGCAGAGCACCGACATAGCAGCGTTGATGTGCGTTCCTGTCTTCCTTGCTGGCTTTCACCTCTTGAAACCTGTTTCATCTGTAAACTGAAGAGACGACAATTCTGCCCCAAGTGGTGTTATGGGGAAGTGCACCCGTGAGAACAGGGCAATTAACCTTGCATAAAAAGAAGTGTCCAGGGCGCAGCGTAGAGAAAAGTGCTCTATAATGCCTGATGCGTCTCTTGATTTGAAAAGATAATGATACACTTTGGAGCCCTTACAAATGCTGCAGGGCTGTTACCCACATGACCACCCTTTCCTGTTCTACCTGATTCTCCTTTTTTGTTTTCTTAAGAAAAATTCACTCAAGGGCCTGGGAGATAGGTCAGCGGTCTAAGTGCCCACCTGGCAAGTGCAGGGACCCAGGTTCAATCCCTGGTACTGCATACTGGGCCGGCCCCACACCAAGCGAGCCACCAAAACCAGGCATAGGAGCACATGCCTGTAATCCCAGCACTGGGGAGGCTGAGACAGGAGGATCACTATGAATCTGAGTTCCATAGCAAGATTATCAGATATAAACAGGCAAAACTGGCAGGAAAAAAAAAATTATAAGCCATTTAAAAGGGGAAGAAAAAAAATAAGTATTAAGTGTTCCTTTCAATAGACCAGCAGAAAGCAGCAGTACAATTATCTAAGCCAGGCTGTGTATATACGCGAATCTGTCTTCTCCCCTTCTTTCGTTTGTCCTTTTCCTCATTCCACTTTGTCCTTCCCTCTAAGCATATTCTTTCTACTTTTAAAGCAAGTGTGGTTTGTACAGTCTTTCTGAAGGGATTAGTTTAATGAAGCATCACTAAACTTACTAATACAGTAAAGCAAAGTGAACCCTTGGGGGTGCTGCACTTAATATTTACATTCGAACTTTTATGAATGAATTTGAAAATCTCAATTTGCCATCAGTCTTTTGATGGAACTGTTACTTGGACAAGGTGATATTCTCAAACTGGAACACAGTGGAAATAAAGATGCCTATGATTTTTGGAACATCTTAGTTAGTAGAGACACAAGAGTCATAGAGACAATTTAATTGAAAAGTTTTGTTTAAAAAAAATTTTCAGGCTGGGGAGATAGTGTAGTGCCATAAGCACGTGCCTATCAAGCACAAGGTCCCGAGTTCAATCCCAGGTAAGATATGCTGCACTGGCCCAGTACCCCTGGTGTGCAGCTCAAGACTCCGAAACCAGCCATGGTGGCGCACACCTATAATCCCAGTGCTGGGAAGGCTGAGACAGGAGGATTACTACAAGTCTGAAGTACATAGCCAGACCCTATGCCAAATAAATAAATAAATATTTTTAAAAGGTTTTAAACATTTTCAAAAGTATATTGATTATATGGTAGCAACAAGGATATTGGTAAGGGCTGCCAAATAGCTCAGTGGATTAAAGTGCCTGCAAACAGGTGCAGGGGCTGAGGGTTCAATCCCCAGGCCTGCCATGCCAGCTCCACCCCCAGGGCACACTGAAACAGCAATTCAGACTGGGCCTGGTGGTGCACGCCTGTAATCCCAGCTCTTGGGAGGCTGTAAACAGACAGATCACTACAAGTCTGATCTAGAAGCAAGACCCTGAACACCCTATAGATCCTTACCTAAAAATACAAAAAAAAAAAAAAAAAAAAACTATTGATGAAATATTTGGTTTATCTCCCATATAGCAGCATTTTCTCTGAATTTTCAGGTTACTTTAGTATCTGAAGAATCTTTAAAAAATTATTTTTATTTATGTATTTGGTGTAGGGTCTTACTCTGCATCTCAGACTCATAATGATCTTCCTGTCTCAGACTCCCCAGCACTGGGATTACAGGGGTGCAGCACCACACCTAGTTTCAGTGGCCTGCTTGGCAGGGGGCCAGAGTGGTATACAGTATGGGGAATCAAACTCAAGTCCTTGTGCTTGCCATTCAGGCATTTAGACCGCTTAGCAATCTCTCCTGCCTAAAGAATTTTTATTCATTATAAAGTATTTCTTATGCAATGGAGTCCATTAAATATGCTAGCATTTCAAGTTTATTAACTACAAATCACACTGATAATGACACTATAACTAACTGAGAAAAATAATGAATAGGTTGATGTTCAAAAATGATTATTTAGGAAAATATCAGAAAATGGCATTAGAAACAGTGATGGGTACAAAATGGGCAAATGTAAGTGCAATGTATTAATCGTAGTTACTCAGTTTATGCTATTTTTAACGTTTCAGATAATCAGTTTAATCATCCAGATTCAAATACTTTTATTTTGCTGAAATGTGAATGGGTGTGACCTATTTTTATGTTTAGGAAAAATTTAATTTTGAAAATGAGTTTCGCCAGGCGTGGTGGCGCATGCCTGTAATCCCAGCACTCGGGAGGCTGAGGCAGGAGGATTGTTGTGAGTTCGAGACCAGCCTGAGCTACAAAGTGAGCTTAAGGCCAGCCTGAACTGCATAGTGAGACCCTGTCTCAAAAAGACAAAAAAAAAAAAAAAAAAAAAAAGAAAAGAAAAAAGAAAAAGAAAATGAGTTTCTATAAAACTCTTTCATAAATAAAATTCATTTTATAAAAGTAAGTATATTCCCCAGAAAGCATCATGTTAAGACATAAGTAAGTTCTCTCTCGTTACCCAGCCCCTCAGTCCTTTTGGAGAATGCACGTGCCGCTTAGAGCAGAGAGCCCCGGGGTGTTTCCACTCTGCCTCCTCGGGCTCCATAGGCCAGCTCTGCTTACAGCGTCCCTGTGAGCGCTGAGGACAAGTGCTGGAGCCCTCTGCTGCCTCTCCTGATGTTAAGGAAACGTCTTCCTTCCGCATTCCTTTGGACTCCAGGGCCAGGCACCACCTCAGCATCACGGCTGATCGATGCCTTCACTGTCTCAAAGAAATGTTCCTGGCCATACTGTTCCCCAATGTTGCTTGCATTCCAAATGGAACTTTGGGGACTGCGAGCCTCAGGATTAATCTCTGTCACTCACAGCTCGCTGGCTTCCCCTGCTCGTTTCTGCAATATCTGCAGATGGTGTGGAGTTCTTGCCAGGGTTATTTATCCACAAGTTCACTGCTCCCACAGCTCCTTCTCTGAGCCACGTGAGGGGAAGTCAAATACAGAACCACTACACAAGACTCTGGGCGGCCTACGGGTTTGTACAGCTCTGGCCCAAAACAGCCTCCCTGCACTGACACAGCTCTTCCTGGAGGCTGCTGCTGCTGCTGCTCCGTTCTTCGTGACAGCCACATTGTCGGCGCAAAGTCTCGCAAATCACAAAAAGAAGCATTTCCAAAACGCACACGGACAACCAACTCTTTATCTGTAAACGTTTCTAACATACTGGCACCAACACTGTATCTTCATTACCCTGTTCTATGTGTGAGGAAGCTGAAGCTCAAAGAGAGTAAGAAATGTATGCAAATCATGTCCTTAGTAATGAGAACTAAGGGCCAGAGAGATAGCGCAGTGAAGTAAGTGACTGCTTAGGCAAGCACAGGTACTGGGGTTCGATTCCTGGTACCGCGTGCCCATGCCGCCCTCCCCGCCTCCTTCTTCCCCCCCTCCCCCCTCCCTACCTCCCCTTCACTCCACTCCCCCTACCTCCACCTCCCCTCACGATGAGTTGGCGATTGAGACTGGGCATGGTGGCAGATGCCTGTAATCCCAGCGCTGGGGAAGCTAAAAGCAGGAGGATCACTGTGAGTCCGAGCTGCATAGTGACACCCTCTAGACCCTGTACCAAATACGTGAAAATAGTACTAATAAGTAATGAGAACTAGAAGTGGCATTCAGGGGTTTGCACTCAGAGCTCACATCTGTTCAACACCTGAGAAAGAAGCAAAAGAAAGGGAATTGGGAACAGGGAGAAAGAGGGTGGAAGATGAGTGAGACAAGTGGACAGCAGAAACACAGAGCTGCTGGCAGGAACGTGGCGAGGAGCTACAATGAAGACTCTGGAAGAAACAGGAACACGGGGCCCATGACTTGAGTAACACGAGCCTTGATAAACCCCTGCGCAAACCTAACAATCCTTCATATAACCTAGCTGCCTTCTTTCTTTGCCCTAACTCTTTTGCCAGCACCTCTGGATACTACCACTGACACTGGTTTACTAGAGGATACTTCAAGTGTTAGGCTAATACTAGTTTTTGAATAAGTGAGGTTCAGATGTTCCATCAGAGTGATGGGGAATCCATCCCTTGCATCTCACTAGGAGCACATTCTGTAAGTAATGCTTTGGAAATTTTCAATCAGTTTCCTTTACTGTGAGAACTTTACTTTGCTCTTGAAACTCAAGTGCTGGGACAGAAAATTCCCCCAGCCCCTACCGCTGGTACACTGCAGTTTGTTAGCTGCCCAGGTAGTATTTCCTGTTGCAGTTCCAGTTGTTCGGAATGGCTGGTCACTGTGATGCACATTTCATGAACCAATCCCCAGTGGACGAGCCATTCCGCCCCTGTACTTCCTGCTTGCTTATCTCAGATAAGCCCTAGACTACCAGAGATGAGGGCCTGATATTCTGGAAATGATCCCAGTCAGTGACTGCTGACACATAAATAATCCTGGGTGCCATTTCAGTGTTTCTGCTTGCTGTTGCAGTGTGGAAAGGAGGGAGACAAAGCCAGGACAACCGGGAGGAACGAATGGTACCAAAACTACTCACTGAGCCCTTGCTAAGAGCCAGGGGGCTGGGGTATTGCCACAGTGCATGGAAATCTAGATTCTGTTCCTCTGTCTGTTCTGGTAAAAGCAAGAAGCAGCTGATACCTCTAGTACTCGACCTCCTAACCCTCGGGCAGGGGTGAAGTGTTAAAGCACTAGTTATAACAATAGGCTCAGAGCTGCACCCTGGTTTTAACTGCTGCTCTACACAGGGCTCATTACTCCCATTACCCCGAGGATGCATTCTCAGACTCACCCTGAGCTCTGTAGGCTGCACCTGTGGATGGGTGAAACCTCTGGCTTCCAGTTAATCAGCCCCTGGGAGATACCAGCTCTCACCTCTCCCCTTTCCCTGTGCACTCCAAGCCATGGTTGGTGGGGGCAATAGACGACTCCATCTCCAAAAAGCCAAATTTTCTG